>JAVTVY010024739.1:0-86491 GCA_036873755.1 Hanleya hanleyi
AGGCGTCCAGAGATATTGCCTTGAACTGCCAATACTTTGTGTTGTTCTTCAACCCCATTGACAGAGCACAAATTCGTGTGTTTGGTAGTCGAATTTATCCTCAGAACATCGACCATTTCATGCAGGCGTTTCAAGAAGCGACAAGTCGTCCGTACGGCTACCTGTTCGTAGATTTAAAAGCCCATACCCCCGAAGATCGCCGGCTGACGACCCACCTGCTACCCGGCGAGGAATCACCACAGCCCCTACACCATCCACCGAGTCCACATTTGGTGAAGCAGCAACCCACCCCGTACAGCGGGCCTTCTTCATATCACCAGTCCCGGAATATCATCCAACCGTGAAGGCCCAACCCCAGGTTGAAGAACATAATGTGAACTCGAGGCTATGGAAAGATTTGTTCAAAGAAAGTATGGACGCCGAGATGGGCGAGATTTTGGAGGCCACAGGAAACAAGTTTCAACGCAAAGGATATTCGAAAGAGGAAGCTGCAATTTTAGCCCATAACAGATTGGCACCCAGACTACGACGGGCTTTACGTCAGCAGTATGTCGACTTACTGACCCATATGAAATTGTGGGATAAGGATCCAGTCCATATGGAAATTGAAAGAACAGCGTCGATGTTGAAAACCTCGGGCATAAACTGGAAAGCGGCGTATGTCAGAGCAATAGCACAAAAGAAACATTTGTTCGAACGCATCATTAAACGTCGTTAAAGCGTTAAGAAAGTGTGTTAAAGCGTTGAGACGAGCGTCAAGGCGTACATATTGGGCGTTAAGGCGTAACAGTGGGCGTTGGCGGGTGTTACTCTCTATGAAAGCGAGTGTATTCCCAAAACACGCACAGTCGACGTTCAACCGTCAACATGGCTTATACTTGTTCCGAGTGTGAAGGCACGTTCACCAGACATTACGATATGATGCGACACCAGAAAAATATACATGGGATTGAAGACGCCGAGGAGCCCGTTGAGGCAGATACTGATACAGAGATTGATGAGAGTGCATCGACTGATACCGAATCCAAGATTGCTGACAGTATATCTACTGATATGGAGAGCTTGACCTCAGAGAGTCAGCCTACATCCCAGGAAAGAGAGGCAGAACCTACCTTCTGGGATCGTATTGTGACAGCAGCTATCAATACTCACGCTGAAGCGATCGAGGACGCCGGAGAGGATAATTTACAACAGACGTACACCCAAATGCGCCCCCGCATCAGGAAAGCAGCCATGGCGATCTATGAACAGTATACCTTACTACCGCTTGAAATGAAAGGGAACCCCACGCACAGGTCCATCATGAAGACCAAGCGTCACTTGGAAGAGGATATGGGACTACCATCCACAGAGGCCCTGGAAAATGCGATCAGAATGCGCAAACAACTGTTTCAGGACATGCTGCCCGAAGAATATCCAGGCCTGTCCGACGATGATTAGAATAAACGGTTCAGAATGAACATGACCGAAGAACGAACTCTCTGAAATGGCGACTTCTGATTGGACAAGAATACATCTAACGGACAGGAACGAATAGGACAGATGCAAATGGCGGTCTCTGATTGGCCAAGAGTCTTTCTTGAATTGTAAACATACCCAACGCGGCTCCCCCAGCGTGGGTATGTTATGATGGAAGGGGAAAATAAACTATATGAAAAAAAAAACTTGTTGTTGTTGTTGTTCCCTCATGTGTCATCCTTGTTGTTGTTGTTTTCTCTCTCCGGTCTATATCATGGCGTCAAGGCGCTAGCGGGACCCATACAGGGTCCAGTTTTCGACACTAGGTGACCCCATCCCGACAAAAATGGCCAGTTTTCGACACCGGATGTGCCGCCATCTTGAACATACGTGCCGCCATCTTGGATATGTCCCATAATGCACCGGGTCAAAATACTCGCTTCTGATTGGACGAGAGCTCCGTGGCGGATTTGAAATACTCGCTTCTGATTGGACGAGAGCTCCGCATTGCATCTGCGCATGCGCAGAATGGCTACCGCACACCCAACCCATTAGATGCCCCTTCATCTAAGCTTCACTTTGATACCTCACTCGACCCCATCGGACCATTATTGTCTTCGCTAGCTCCAAAACGTTTATGCGCATGCGCAGAATGACGCTAGTTCAAACCCACTAGTCCAGTCAGATGCCCCTTCACCTAGGCTTCACTTTGATACCTCATACGACCCCATTGCACCATTATTGGCTTCGCTAGCTCCCAACACGGCTATTTCCATACCCTTGGGCCACCGCGCATGCGCAGAATGACGCTATTTCAAATCCGCTAGTCCAGTCAGATGCCCCTTCACCTAAGCTTCACTTTGATACCTCACTCGACCCCACTGGACCAGTAGTAACTCCCCTAGCTCCCAACACGGCTATTTCCATACCCTTGGGCCACCGCGCATGCGCAGAATGGTGACAACGCCCAAGCCGCTAGTCCAGTCAGATGCCCCTTCACCTAAGCTTCACTTTGATACCTCACTCGATCCCATTGCACCATTATTGGCTTCGCTAGCTCCCAACACGGCTATTTCCATACCCTTCGGCCACCGCGCATGCGCAGATTGGTGACAACGCCCAAGCCGCTAGTCCAGTCAGATGCCCCTTCACATAAGCTTCACTTTGATACCTCACTCGACCCCATTGGACCATTATTGGCTTCGCTAGCTCCAAAACGGCTATTTTCATACCCTTCGGCCACCACGCATGCGCAGAATGACGCTAGTTCAACCCCACACCCAGCCCATTACATGCCCCCTCACATAGGCTTCACATTGATACCTCACTCGACTCCACTGGACCAGTAGTCACTCCCCTAGCTCCAACACGGCTATTTCCATATCCTTGGCCCACACGAGTTGTCTCCCTTGCGTCAATGTGTGCAGATGGCGCTACGGTCGACGCCGTGATGGGGAAAGGGCGTCCCCGCACCATCCTGGAGCCGCCATTTTCTTTGTTGTTTTCTTGCGGAGATACACGGGACAATAAACACTCGACCCTAGGGTGGTACAGATGCTAGACTGATCCTATTAACATGGTACAACACCTATAGATTATGTTTATTATTATTATATGGCTTAGAGGTTTTTTTTGAGGGTAATGTGAGGGTTTTTTCTCCCCGTGACGTCCCCACCGCCTCGTTTGCTACCTTGCGCCGTCTAAAAACACCGCCATTTTACAAGTAATTAATTAAAATTAATTAATTAATTAATTAATTTATTTGAAATACTAGTACCCATCCTCCGTATGGCAGAACTGTACAACCCAGAACAAGTCGAGACATGCCTTGATCACGTGATCGTCATTGGGAAACCCCCACTGGGGAATCCCCCGAAAAGTCAGTCACGTGACGTCACGTGACGTCATCTCATTTGCATACATAAGAACCAATTTGCACTTTTACTAAAATAGCCGCCATCTTGTACCCATCTCCACTCACATCGTGGGTACAAAATGGCGGATACATCCAAGCCGCCATCTTGTACCCACCTCCACCACACCGGTGTCAGTCAGTGCACTGGTGTGGAGGTGGGTACAAAATGGCGGATACTCACCTCCCACCACACCACCACAACAGGCCGCCATCTTGTACCCACCTCCACCACACCGGTGTCAATCAGTGCACTGTGTGGTGGAGGTGGGCACAAAATGGCGGCCTGTGTCGTGGTGTGGTGGGAGGTAAATAGCCGCCATCTTGTACCCACCTCCACTCACATCCACTCACGCATGCGCACATCCATTGATGAAGAAGGTGGGTACAAAATGGCGGATACATCCAAGCCGCCATCTTGTACCCACCTCCACCACACCGGTGTCAGTCAGTGCACTGGTGTGGAGGTGGGTACAAAATGGCGGATACTCACCTCCCACCACACCACCACAACAGGCCGCCATCTTGTACCCACCTCCACTCACACCGGTGTCAATCAGTGCACTGTGTGAGTGGAGGTGGGTTCAAAATGGCGGACTGTGTCGTGGTGTGGTGGGAGGTAAATAGCCGCCATCTTGTACCCACCTCCACTCACATCCACTCACGCATGCGCACATCCCCACTTATGACGTCAAACCAAGGTCTGCGCATGCGCATTGACCTCTCCTCTACGTTCCCTCCACAAATGACCTCTACATCCGGGTTTAAACTGCGTCATCTTGCGGGTTGTATACTACTAGCGTTCTGTTAAATATTATCACTACATACTAGAGTATCCTGACAGACTGGCCTTCCATGCCCTGCAGGAGCAAAAGGCCTTGTGTAACAAACGCGAGGGATGGCTATACAGACTGAAAATATTTATGAGTAAAGAATTAGATATGGACGTTGACAACACACGGTGCAGTAGTTTCAAACTCAAACTTCAGACACACTTCCAGGCTTGTTTCAACTATGCACTTCAGGATAATAAGCCTAATTCTAATGGAGAAAACAAAATGAGGACATACAGATTATTTAAAAGTAATATTAAGTTCGAATCATATTTACTTGTATGTAAAAATTCCCATCACATACAAGCTTTTTCAAAATTAAGGCTAAGTAACCATAAATTGAAAATTGAAACTGGTAGGCATACAAAACCCAAAACAGAAGTTTATCAGCGAGTCTGTGACACCTGTCAAGTAGTTGAGGACGAAATGCACTTTGTGTTGTCATGTTCCTGGTACACAACTGACAGAATATCCTTGTTTAAAACAATTACTGAAAGTCACAGTAATTTCATGACCCTAAGTGATATTGACAAATTTGTCCTCATCATGTCCTCAGAGGACTTGGTCAGTATTGTAGTGCCACATTTGGGGTCGGCGTGCTTGGTACACCCTTCGGCTTCAGTGTAGGCCTATACATGAGTAACCTCTCAGCCCATATATACACCACAGTATATTCATATATGTATATGAACATTTTATTGATTTGTTATTCATGTTCTTGTTCTTTGTTTGTACTCTGCCTGTAAAGGTGTTTTGTACAATAAATTGAATTGAATTGAATTGAATTAATAGTTTCCCGTTTAAAATACATTATGAAACAGGGGCTGGATCCAGTCTACTGTAGGGTCAGAACACCCCGAGATTGAAAGTGGGTGTGTATATGAACATCTCTACACAATTTGCCAACAATGGCAACGATTTGGTGCAAGACTCACGAAATATAATTGACAAAGGATCTGCTGCAAGTTGTATTGTCAGTCTTTTGTTCAGGATATTACCTTATCAATGGGAGGTCTTATACCAAAGCCTTGCCCAAACATACAATGTTCATTTGTTGTTGTTGTTGTTGGCCATCACGCTCCTGAGCCCATGGAAATTCTGCTTTCCAAAATACTCTGCAGCATTTGCTGCTGTCATATTGTTTATTCTTCTCTGCGGATGTAGATGGTTTCGTGACCGCAGAAGAGGGAGACGATTTTTTCGTCTTTGCCGTGTAACAATTTTCCTGACAGCGACTGTTGCTTGGCCAACGAAAAAGAGAACGGACATATTCTCCACTATTCGGAGTTGCAGTGACAGAGCTTGATAATGTTTCAGCAAGCGGGAAAATACACCAGCTGTGGAGAATGTTGGCTCTAGGCTGAAGTGGACAGTATGGTATTAGAATCATTTGCATGCACTTCGCCCTCCATCAGTCTTACCGCGTATACGATGACCCAGATGGTTACAGGTTGTATTAGAATTTGTGTCCGGTTTGAGACACAAGCATGGCATGTTCATTAGTCATGGCATGGCGACTACAACACAAATAACGGTAAACCGTTGTCCAATTTTTCCTTGCCGGAGCCACAGAGACCAGGCACAGTTGCCTGGCCTGTGCCATGGGATGTTGGATCATGGTATTTGTCTACAAATAAATTTTTTCAATAAATTATGAAAATTAATAAATATCTATATATATATTTTTTAAATCGATTTTTTCTTCTTTTTTTCTTAGTGTATTTCTTTTCCATCTTTGACTCAATTAAAGTTATCGCCATATTATGTCAATCCGAGTTGCTACAGTTTTTAATTATCAACCCTAGCCGTCCTCTATGACATAGAACAAAAGAGAGTTGGGAATAGAGCCACTCAACACGGTCGTTTCAAACCATTCTAAAAAAAAGCCTATCTTTCCAAACGCCATCCGTTTATTACTTCCCAAGTACATGGACCAAGCTTCGGAAGATCGCGTCGCTTTAAATATCTAAATCTTACATTGAGGAGAGAAATTCATTCTCCCCGGCCAAAAACACTTATTTCAGAATTTTATATGCCAGGCTATACAATATGACCAGCGATGATTGGTCGAAATTAACCTCAAAAGTCATCTCCCGCCCACTGGATTATCTGCCCCTGACATACGACCGATGCTTTCTGCCTTCTCCGCAAACCCGTTGTTTTACAACTCCAGTCACCCAGGACGGGAGAGTCGATCAATGAAATTCCAGACTGGTTATAGGGCTAAAAATAGCGAGCAAAACAATAGCCAAGTTGACATGGCTTCGTTCGTTGCTACACTCAGCCATGAGTCCTCTTCATGGACTTACATGTACACTCCGGGATCACATGGCTCCATGGGTCGTTCGGCTCTATCCGGCAATAAAACAACCCATCCCAACTCTATTAGATTTATCGAGTTCGGCAAAGAGTTTGTTTGCCATGAAGAGCTCATCCGTCTGCAATCAGTCTTCAAACATCAACAGCCGGTTGAATTTCTCCTCCATTAAATTCGTGTCACGTGATCGGCAACGTATCAGGGATCACGTGACCCGTACGAAGATAATGGCGGAACTACAACCGGGCATTGATGTTTGAAGACTGAGTAGTGGCAGGAAATTTATTCAAACACTGATAGAAGTGGCGGGAAATTTATTGTCGACCAGGTCTAATGTTTCCCTTCGGACTCCAACACTGCGAGAGTTGTGGTGGTAAATTTATTCAAACACTGCGAGAGTGGGGGAGGGAAAGGTATTGTCAACCATCATTGTCGACCAGAACCAAGGTTTTTCTTCAGACTAGAACACCGAGAGTAATTGTGGGTAATTTACTTGTGACCTACATTGTTGGCCAGGATCAGTGTTTTCCTTCGGTCTCAAACACTGCAAGAGTAGTGGCGGGAAATTTGTTAAAATCTTGCGTGAGTAGCGGCGGGAAATTTATTGTCGACCGTCATTGTCATCCCTAGGACCAAGGTTTTCCTTCCGACTAAAACACTGCAAGAGTAAGGGCACGAAATTTATTGTTGACTGTCATTGTAGACCAGGACCAATGTTATCCTTCGGACTCAAACACTGTGAACGTGAGAGTAATGGCGGGAAATTTCTTCAAACACTGCGAGAGAGGTGGCGCGAAATTTATTGTCGACCGTCATTGTCGACCAGGACTAATGTTTTCCATCGGACTCCAACACTGCGAGAGTAGTGGCAGTAAATTTATGCAAACACTGCGAGAGTAGGGGCGGGAAATTTATTGTCGACCGTCATTGTCGGCCAGAACCAAGGTTTTTCTTCGGACTAGAGCACTGAGAGTAGTGGCGGGTAATTTATTTTTGACCTACTTTGTTGGCCAGGACCAGTGTTTCCTTCGATCTCAAACACTGCGAGAGTAGTGGTGGAAAATTGTTTTAAACCCTGAATGAGGAGTGGCGGGAAATTTATTGTCGACCGTCATTGTCATCCAGGACCAATTAAGGCTTTCCTTCCAAATAAACACTGCAAGAGTAAGGGCAAGAAATTTATTGTCGACCGTCATTGTCGACCAGGACCAATGTTTTTCTTCGGACTCAAACACTGTGAGAGTAATGGCGGGAAATTTATTAAAACACTTTGAGAGAGGTGGCGGGAAGTTTATTGTCAACCGTCATTGTCGACCAGGACTAATGTTTTCCTTCGGACATCAACACTGAAAGAGTAGTGGCGGTAAATTTATTCAAACACTGCGAGAGTTACGAGGGGCGGGAAATTTATTGTCGACCATCATTGTCGAACAGAACCAAGGTTTTTCTTCAGATTAGAGCACTGGGAGTAGTGGCGGGTAATTTATTTGTGACCTACATTGTTGGCCAGGACCACTGTTTTCCTTCGGTCTCAAACAGTGCGAGAATAGTGGTGGGAAATGTTTTTAAACACTGCGAGAGTAGGGGCAAGAAATTTATTGCCGACCGTCATTGTCGACCAGGACCAATGTTTTTCTTCGGACTCAAACTCTGTGAGAGTAGTGGTGGAAAATTTATTCAAACACCGTGAGAGAAGTGGCGGGGAATTTATTGTCGACCGTCATTGTCAACCAGGACCAATGTTTTATTTCGGACTTATGTACTGCGCGAGTAGGGGCAAGAACCAACGTTTTCCTTCGGACTAAAAACACAGAGAGTGAGGGCAAGAAATTTATTGTCGTTGTCGACCAGGACCAAGGTTTTCTACTCGCACTCAAACATTGCGAGAGAAAGGGAGGGAAATTTATTGTCGACCGTCATTGTCAACCAGAACCAATTAAGGTTTTCTGCTCTGACTTAAACACTGCGAGAGTAAGGGCGGAAATTTATTCAAACACTGCGAGAGAAGTAGCGGGAAATTTATTGTTGACCGTCATTGCCAACCAGAACCAAGGTTTTCTGCTCTGACTTAGGGGAGAGCAATGCCATCATAGGGTTAGGGTTAGTGTTAGGGTTAGCAATTCCATCATAGCTCTCTAGATTTGTATCTAATACCGCTTATGCCGGTGCTAGGGGCCGTGTGGTCATATCATCCAAGTTGCCACATGAACAGGTACAATAAAAGCGTACCTGAGATACAACACATATCATGAATCGTTAGATTCTTGGTATGTGCTTTAGAATAGGTTTACCAGAAGACTATTCTGTGAAGTCATGTGACGCAGTCAGTATGTCGGCACCTCTTCCCACTTCCCTTATATGTGTTGTAATTAAACACTGCGAGAGTAGTGGCGGGAAATTTATTCAAACACTGCAAGAGAAGTGGCGGGAAATTCATTGTCGACCGTCATTGTCAACCAGGACCAATGTTTTCTGCTCGGACTCAAACACTGCGAGAGTAAGGGCGGGAAATTTATTGTCGGCCGTCATTGTCATCCACGACCAATGTTTTCTGCTCTGACTCAAATACTGCGAGAGAAGGGGCAAGAAATTTATTGTCGACCGTCATTGTCGACCAGGGCCAATAGGTTTTTTCCTCTGACTCCAACAATGCGAGAGCAAAGGCGGAAAATTTATTCCAACACTGCGAGAGAAGTGGCGGGAAATTTATTAACACTGCGAGAGTGAGGGCAAGAAATTTATTGTCGACCGTCATTGTCGACCAGGACCAAGGTTTTCTACTCGCACTCAAACACTGTGAGAGTAGGGGCAAGAAATTTATTGTCGACCGTCATTGTCGACCAGGACCAATGTTTTTCTTCGGACTCAAACACTGCGAGAGTAGTGGCGGAAAATTTATTCAAACACTGCGAGAGAAGTGGCGGGAAATTTATTGTCGACCGTCATTGTCAACCAGGACCAAGGTTTTCCTTCATCCACTCACGCATGCGCACATCCCCACTTATGACGTCAAACCAAGGTCTGCGCATGCGCATTGACCTCTCCTCCACGTTCCCTCCACAAATGACCTCTACATCCGGGTTTAAACTGCGTCATCTTGCGGGTTGTATATTACTAGCGTTCTGTTAAATATTATAACTACATACTAGAGTATCCTGACAGACTGGCCTTCCATGCCCTGCAGGAGCAAAAGGCCTTGTGTAACAAACGCGAGGGATGGCTATACAGACTGAAAATATTTATGAGTAAAGAATTAGATATGGACGTTGACAACACACGGTGCAGTAGTTTCAAACTCAAACTTCAGACACACTTCCAGGCTTGTTTCAACTATGCACTTCAGGATAATAAGCCTAATTCTAATGGAGAAAACAAAATGAGGACATACAGATTATTTAAAAGTAATATTAAGTTCGAACCATATTTACTTGTATGTAAAAATTCCCATCACATACAAGCTTTTTCAAAATTAAGGCTAAGTAACCATAAATTGAAAATTGAAACTGGTAGGCATACAAAACCCAAAACAGAAGTTTATCAGCGAGTCTGTGACACCTGTCAAGTAGTTGAGGACGAAATGCACTTTGTGTTGTCATGTTCCTGGTACACAACTGACAGAATATCCTTGTTTAAAACAATTACTGAAAGTCACAGTAATTTCATGACCCTAAGTGATATTGACAAATTTGTCCTCATCATGTCCTCAGAGGACTTGGTCAGTATTGTAGTGCCACATTTGGGGTCGGCGTGCTTGGTACACCCTTCGGCTTCAGTGTAGGCCTATACATGAGTAACCTCTCAGCCCATATATACACCACAGTATATTCATATATGTATATGAACATTTTATTGATTTGTTATTCATGTTCTTGTTCTTTGTTTGTACTCTGCCTGTAAAGGTGTTTTGTACAATAAATTGAATTGAATTGAATTGAATTAATAGTTTCCCGTTTAAAATACATTATGAAACAGGGGCTGGATCCAGTCTACTGTAGGGTCAGAACACCCCGAGATTGAAAGTGGGTGTGTATATGAACATCTCTACACAATTTGCCAACAATGGCAACGATTTGGTGCAAGACTCACGAAATATAATTGACAAAGGATCTGCTGCAAGTTGTATTGTCAGTCTTTTGTTCAGGATATTACCTTATCAATGGGAGGTCTTACACCAAAGCCTTGCCCAAACATACAATGTTCATTTGTTGTTGTTGTTGTTGGCCATCACGCTCCTGAGCCCATGGAAATTCTGCTTTCCAAAATACTCTGCAGCATTTGCTGCTGTCATATTGTTTATTCTTCTCTGCGGATGTAGATGGTTTCGTGACCGCAGAAGAGGGAGACGATTTTTTCGTCTTTGCCGTGTAACAATTTTCCTGACAGCGACTGTTGCTTGGCCAACGAAAAAGAGAACGGACATATTCTCCACTATTCGGAGTTGCAGTGACAGAGCTTGATAATGTTTCAGCAAGCGGGAAAATACACCAGCTGTGGAGAATGTTGGCTTTAGGCTGAAGTGGACAGTATGGTATTAGAATCATTTGCATGCACTTCGCCCTCCATCAGTCTTACCGCGTATACGATGACCCAGATGGTTACAGGTTGTATTAGAATTTGTGTCCGGTTTGAGACACAAGCATGGCATGTTCATTAGTCATGGCATGGCGACTACAACACAAATAACGGTAAACCGTTGTCCAATTTTTCCTTGCCGGAGCCACAGAGACCAGGCACAGTTGCCTGGCCTGTGTCATGGGATGTTGGATCATGGTCTTTGTCTACAAATAAATTTTTTCAATAAATTATGAAAATTAATAAATATCTATATATATATTTTTTAAATCGATTTTTTCTTCTTTTTTTCTTAGTGTATTTCTTTTCCATCTTTGACTCAATTAAAGTTATCGCCATATTATGTCAATCCGAGTTGCTACAGTTTTTAATTATCAACCCTAGCCGTCCTCTATGACATAGAACAAAAGAGAGTTGGGAATAGAGCCACTCAACACGGTCGTTTCAAACCATTCTAAAAAAAAGCCTATCTTTCCAAACGCCATCCGTTTATTACTTCCCAAGTACATGGACCAAGCTTCGGAAGATCGCGTCGCTTTAAATATCTAAATCTTACATTGAGGAGAGAAATTCATTCTCCCCGGCCAAAAACACTTATTTCAGAATTTTATATGCCAGGCTATACAATATGACCAGCGATGATTGGTCGAAATTAACCTCAAAAGTCATCTCCCGCCCACTGGATTATCTGCCCCTGACATACGACCGATGCTTTCTGCCTTCTCCGCAAACCCGTTGTTTTACAACTCCAGTCACCCAGGACGGGAGAGTCGACCAATGAAATTCCAGACTGGTTATAGGGCTAAAAATAGCGAGCAAAACAATAGCCAAGTTGACATGGCTTCGTTCGTTGCTACACTCAGCCATGAGTCCTCTTCATGGACTTACATGTACACTCCGGGATCACATGGCTCCATGGGTCGTTCGGCTCTATCCGGCAATAAAACAACCCATCCCAACTCTATTAGATTTATCGAGTTCGGCAAAGAGTTTGTTTGCCATGAAGAGCTCATCCGTCTGCAATCAGTCTTCAAACATCAACAGCCGGTTGAATTTCTCCTCCATTAAATTCGTGTCACGTGATCGGCAACGTATCAGGGATCACGTGACCCGTACGAAGATAATGGCGGAACTACAACCGGGCATTGATGTTTGAAGACTGAGTAGTGGCAGGAAATTTATTCAAACACTGATAGAAGTGGCGGGAAATTTATTGTCGACCAGGTCTAATGTTTCCCTTCGGACTCCAACACTGCGAGAGTTGTGGTGGTAAATTTATTCAAACACTGCGAGAGTGGGGGAGGGAAAGGTATTGTCAACCATCATTGTCGACCAGAACCAAGGTTTTTCTTCAGACTAGAACACCGAGAGTAATTGTGGGTAATTTACTTGTGACCTACATTGTTGGCCAGGATCAGTGTTTTCCTTCGGTCTCAAACACTGCAAGAGTAGTGGCGGGAAATTTGTTAAAATCTTGCGTGAGTAGCGGCGGGAAATTTATTGTCGACCGTCATTGTCATCCCTAGGACCAAGGTTTTCCTTCCGACTAAAACACTGCAAGAGTAAGGGCACGAAATTTATTGTTGACTGTCATTGTAGACCAGGACCAATGTTATCCTTCGGACTCAAACACTGTGAACGTGAGAGTAATGGCGGGAAATTTCTTCAAACACTGCGAGAGAGGTGGCGGGAAATTTATTGTCGACCGTCATTGTCGACCAGGACTAATGTTTTCCATCGGACTCCAACACTGCGAGAGTAGTGGCAGTAAATTTATGCAAACACTGCGAGAGTAGGGGCGGGAAATTTATTGTCGACCGTCATTGTCGGCCAGAACCAAGGTTTTTCTTCGGACTAGAGCACTGAGAGTAGTGGCGGGTAATTTATTTTTGACCTACTTTGTTGGCCAGGACCAGTGTTTCCTTCGATCTCAAACACTGCGAGAGTAGTGGTGGAAAATTGTTTTAAACCCTGAATGAGGAGTGGCGGGAAATTTATTGTCGACCGTCATTGTCATCCAGGACCAATTAAGGCTTTCCTTCCAAATAAACACTGCAAGAGTAAGGGCAAGAAATTTATTGTCGACCGTCATTGTCGACCAGGACCAATGTTTTTCTTCGGACTCAAACACTGTGAGAGTAATGGCGGGAAATTTATTAAAACACTTTGAGAGAGGTGGCGGGAAGTTTATTGTCAACCGTCATTGTCGACCAGGACTAATGTTTTCCTTCGGACATCAACACTGAAAGAGTAGTGGCGGTAAATTTATTCAAACACTGCGAGAGTTACGAGGGGCGGGAAATTTATTGTCGACCATCATTGTCGAACAGAACCAAGGTTTTTCTTCAGATTAGAGCACTGGGAGTAGTGGCGGGTAATTTATTTGTGACCTACATTGTTGGCCAGGACCACTGTTTTCCTTCGGTCTCAAACACTGCGAGAATAGTGGTGGGAAATGTTTTTAAACACTGCGAGAGTAGGGGCAAGAAATTTATTGCCGACCGTCATTGTCGACCAGGACCAATGTTTTTCTTCGGACTCAAACTCTGTGAGAGTAGTGGTGGAAAATTTATTCAAACACCGTGAGAGAAGTGGCGGGGAATTTATTGTCGACCGTCATTGTCAACCAGGACCAATGTTTTATTTCGGACTTATGTACTGCGCGAGTAGGGGCAAGAACCAAAGTTTTCCTTCGGACTAAAAACACAGAGAGTGAGGGCAAGAAATTTATTGTCGTTGTCGACCAGGACCAAGGTTTTCTACTCGCACTCAAACATTGCGAGAGAAAGGGAGGGAAATTTATTGTCGACCGTCATTGTCAACCAGAACCAATTAAGGTTTTCTGCTCTGACTTAAACACTGCGAGAGTAAGGGCGGAAATTTATTCAAACACTGCGAGAGAAGTAGCGGGAAATTTATTGTTGACCGTCATTGCCAACCAGAACCAAGGTTTTCTGCTCTGACTTAGGGGAGAGCAATGCCATCATAGGGTTAGGGTTAGTGTTAGGGTTAGCAATTCCATCATAGCTCTCTAGATTTGTATCTAATACCGCTTATGCCGGTGCTAGGGGCCGTGTGGTCATATCATCCAAGTTGCCACATGAACAGGTACAATAAAAGCGTACCTGAGATACAACACATATCATGAATCGTTAGATTCTTGGTATGTGCTTTAGAATAGGTTTACCAGAAGACTATTCTGTGAAGTCATGTGACGCAGTCAGTATGTCGGCACCTCTTCCCACTTCCCTTATATGTGTTGTAATTAAACACTGCGAGAGTAGTGGCGGGAAATTTATTCAAACACTGCAAGAGAAGTGGCGGGAAATTTATTGTCGACCGTCATTGTCAACCAGGACCAATGTTTTCTGCTCGGACTCAAACACTGCGAGAGTAAGGGCGGGAAATTTATTGTCGGCCGTCATTGTCATCCACGACCAATGTTTTCTGCTCTGACTCAAATACTGCGAGAGAAGGGGCAAGAAATTTATTGTCGACCGTCATTGTCGACCAGGGCCAATAGGTTTTTTCCTCTGACTTCAACAATGCGAGAGCAAAGGCGGAAAATTTATTCCAACACTGCGAGAGAAGTGGCGGGAAATTTATTAACACTGCGAGAGTGAGGGCAAGAAATTTATTGTCGACCGTCATTGTCGACCAGGACCAAGGTTTTCTACTCGCACTCAAACACTGTGAGAGTAGGGGCAAGAAATTTATTGTCGACCGTCATTGTCGACCAGGACCAATGTTTTTCTTCGGACTCAAACACTGCGAGAGTAGTGGCGGAAAATTTATTCAAACACTGCGAGAGAAGTGGCGGGAAATTTATTGTCGACCGTCATTGTCAACCAGGACCAAGGTTTTCCTTCAGACTCAAAGACTGCGAGAGCAGAGGCAAGAAAGTTATTGTCACCCAGGACCATGTTTTTATTCGGACGAAAACAGGAGCAAATTATATTTCAGATTTGGTATAGTATTTCATTGGGTGAGACCTAGCTTCCAGTTTTGGGAACTGGGGCCATGGAGGATCCCCCCTTTATTGTCTCACAAAATTTTCTCGCCGGCAGCCAACACGCCCGTACATTTTTGAGAGTCAGATATGTTCGGCAAAGGTATTTCAAAGCTGTACGTCGTTGGACTCGCGTTACGTGTGTTTATGTCTCAGCTGGTATACACCAACAGTATATGCCGTATGACTAACGCTATAACGTGCATTTGTGACGGATTATTTTCTTGTGAAAGACAGACATCTCGGTTAATAATTGAAAACAGTCATAATCTGACTCTACCACCAGAAGCGTTTGCCAATGCAATGGCCATGAACTCGATTATTCTGCGAAATATACGAGCATTCTATATAGACTGTGATGCACTGATCAGTTTGGAAGCAACTCTGACAAAATTCACTGTCAATGGATTAATATTTGACGATGGGCGCGAGTTTCCGAGCTGTGTCCTGGACAATCTTAATATGCTAAAACAATTGAGGCTTAACCTTTGCAACATAAGTCAACTGGAAGCCGATGTATTGTTTGCATTACCCTTGATGTTACTTGAAATTCAAAGATGTGGGCTGAAGTCCATTATATCACCATCTATGATTCCGAAAGAAACAGCTCTAACGACAATACTTCTAGCTAATAACTACTTGACGGACAGCGTTTGGAATACGATTGCTCTATACACAAAGCTAAAATCCATCAATCTGTCATCCAATCGCCTCATTACCATACCGAGGTCTGCATTAGAAAATTTGACCCATCTGAATTATCTTGTCCTGAGCCACAATAACATTTGGGCAGTGAGTCCATTCCTCCATCCTGGCTTGGATCTAGTCTCCTTCAATCTGGCGTATAACAACGTATCTACGGTTGGCAATGGTACGCTCTGCAACAGAGCGATACATGAACTCCGGATAACAGAGCATCGTCTGTTACAGGTCGCGTACGTCCATGTCTCTAAGTTATACATTGCGTCGGCTAATCTATCTCACCTACCCGACGGAGTTTTCAACAGAGTTTCTGGAATAAACTACCTACATCTGGAAGACAACCAACTGAATGAAACCAACTGGTTGAACCCTAAACTATGCCGCTCTCTAAAGTCGCTTCATCTTTCATCAAATCAATTCGAGGTGTTTCCTTCCGGGTATTTTTGTGAAAATATATCCAGTAGTGATCTCAACGTTTACCTCGAACGTAACATTCTACGGACCGTGGATTTATCCCAGATGAGACTGAGACATGCTAGATTCACCGAGAATAATATATCCTTGGTTATTAACCCCTGCCTCAGATCTGGCGATATCGCCACTCTAGATTTTACTGACAATAATCTGAAAGAAATTCCCCCATTTATGAATCAGGTCAAAGGACAAGAATTATCATTTCGGTTATACGCATCGAAGAACAAGCTCACGACTGTGCCAGCAATAGTTTTCCAGGTCGAAAAGATGAAGTTAGTTGAACAATCCCTGTTACTTGAGGCCGAGATCGTTCTATCCAATAACAATTTCATTGAATTGACGGAGCTTAATATGAAAGTGTATGACTGTGACCGACTTGACCAGAATTTTACGAAGATCAGTGTAATGTTGGAATTAAGTAACAACAACATTTCTACTTTCCCTCCGTGTTCAGTGTTCATGGCTAACGCTTACGAGATAAGAACGCTACGGTTGGACAACAATTACATACAGAACATGGTTTGGGACGATTGTCCGCAGGACGTCATCTTGGTCACTCTAGACCTGAGTCTTAACGGCATGGAAACGTTCGAACTGTCGCCTCGAATGACCAGGAAGTCACACTGGACAGTTCAAAGGCTGTACCTGAACGGGAATAAGTTAACAACTCTGCAGTGGGATTTCTTCTGTATTGTTGCCTTTGTCTCTGATTTGGACCTACGGGACAACAGACTGATACATTTACCAGAATTGTGTATGCCTTCACATGGTGGCCCATTTCGGTTAATGAAGTTGTCAGAGAATCCCATTCAGTGCTACTGTGAGCTGGCATACCTGTGGGCAATTATGGGGCATGGCACCATGTGTTCGTATGTGGTGCCGAATGGAAACAAATCTTCTGTGTTGCTCGGGGAATTTTGGAAACACAATTGCACCGAGAATAGACATCTATCCACTGTCAGCTCAAAATCCATGTCCTTGTCGCCATCCGTTTTCTCAGCAGCACCGCTGGTTTATTACAGTTTACACATCGCCATTTGCCTCTCATCTCCTCTAGCCAAGTCGACCACATCACAGAGTTCTCTATATCAGCTTGGCAGTTTTGGCTAGTGGAAGGTGAATTTTGTGCCACCTGGTGGAAGTTCATTCTGAGGAAGTTGTTTTCCACAAAGTTTCACCAGTTAACATGTATTTTCAAGGCTGATCAGTCATCGCAGCTTTCAAATGCGAAATGCCACTTCTTTAGTTGTATCCCCAAACCTTTACCCTTTATTTTCAAGCTTATCAAGCTTCAAATGCAAAATGCCACATCTTGACGGAAAACTGGTATCCAAATCCTCGATGAAACGCCTTAATCTTCGCATTTGTACTAGTTTGATCGCGGTGTATTTTGTACATCTATCCTGTTGTATTATATGAAGCAGATACCGCACAACTGAATTTCTTAATTCAACTGACAATCCAAATGCTGGGCTGCTCACACGTGTGATAATGCAGTAAAGTGAAAAGTCTTTGGTACTTATTCCAGCCTGGTTACGGTGTGTCTGCATGGAAAAACCTTTCAAGTCAGATGAGAATTATTTCCACATTGGGAACATTATATATTATGGGTAAAAACAGCTTGACATGAATTCCTCGGAAAAGACCTTTCGCTAAAAACGACTTTTCATTTGTTTTATAGATAACTTTGACTCAAATTGCTTTGGTGTGAATGATGTGTGCATTGCATAGGTAAACCTTATATTGCAAGCTGTCAGATTCACATGAGGGAATTAATTTTGGTTCTGAATGCAGCTGGTTTAATACAAAAATCCTTTCCAGTAACCTATAAGGTCAGTCATTGTGAGTTACCTTCTCTTGGAAATTTTACTTACATATATTTCCAGTAGGCATCAGATTCGATCTTCATGCAGTGTTCAGCTATAAGATTCTGAATGCATGGATGAAAAGATGCGCTAATATTGTACTTGTGAATCCCCAATTTGATTTTTGAGTTTCAGTTCGGAGACTAAACTGTATTAAGGGTTTGGTGTATGCAGAATGTAAACACATTCATATTAAAATTGGATTTGAATGAGATCGTCGATAGCATGCATCATGTCTCAAAGTTAAGCTAAATTAACACCTCTACATGCTCTAGTTTGGGGCGCATACAAAATGATCCAATGTTAACGGGATAGTAAACCCTTGAAAAAAGTATGTTGTAAACGAAAGAATAGTTCCATCACTGTCCAAAAGTATTTTTATTAATTTATCTGATTTTTTTTAACCGAACAAAACACATTTAATATATGTATTTGTATGATGGTCGGTTACGACCATCCATTTTACTATCCTCTCAATGAATGCAGATACCCACAAAACGCTCACCGTTATGCTGCCACAATAGGCAAGTAGACATTGATAGGAAAGTATTTTGAATGTTTAACGTGGAACATTATTGCTTATTCAATGGTTCAATAACCATATACATAATTTACATAATTGGAACTAGAATATTTGTTTGTCATTTTCACCAACATTTGTCTGTACGCAACTTCGTTAGGAAGCCCATGGTGTGCAAGGAGGTCTTCAACTACAACCTGCCCACAGGTACATATCGCAAAAATGTCGAATATATACATGAGACTCCCGTTATCGGCAAATTAGCCAAGATGGTTTCTCTCAGACATGCAGATTTGTTACTATGTCGATGTCTAGTCCACATTACAGTGTGCATAGCAGTATATTTAAAGAAAGAAATAAGAAAAATTATAACATCGAGAAATATCAAAAAGAAATATAGCAACGAGTTGCAATCCTCGGGTTGCAAGCGCCATCACAGCTAATGAGCAACAGCATTAGTTCAGATGTGTTCAGTTTCTGACAAAAAAATTTATTGTTGTTATTGTTACCTCACAATGGTGCAGAAAAGACAACAACACCATCACCAACACATCGTGAGATATCGATTCTTGGCCACCATATAAATGCATAAATTATATGTGAAATATCGACTCTTAGCCACCATACTTATCCTACCAATTTTTATTATATTAACTTTTTCCTTGAGTGAAAATTCATGATTTCATAAAGCTTTTCTTACTGTCCCTTGTTATCGGTACGGTGTATGTTATATTCGAGGCCGACAGTTTAACATGAGGGAATTGTTTTCGGTTCTGAATACTGTTTTGGTAATATAAACATCCTGGCCAATGACCTGTAGGGTCAGGCATTGTCAGTTAACTTCTGTGAGAAATTATATTTGACTGTATTTCCAGTAGGCGTCAGATTCGATCTTCGGTATGAATAAGTACAATGCACTAACATGTACCCGGTGGAACCAGACTTTGAGTTCTGTGTTTTGGTTTGGTGACAATTCGATTGTCCCATTGTCATAAAATCTGATAGAGTTGTTATCATGTACCCATTGTTAGGATAGTATAAAAGAGAATGTTTAACGGTTTCCAATTCACAGTTTAAGATCTACTCTCATTGCCACCGGTACAGCGTCACAATAATGTAAGCTGAAATGAAGTACGAGCAGTAAAAGCTATCTACAGCAATGTGTGTGTTCTGCTGTCATCCATTTTAAGTCCAGAGAAAACCACTGGCCGGATCGGAATCTTCTGATGGGTTTATGTAATTTTACCCGGGAATATCGGCGCCCCAGACAAGGCCACTTTCCGTCGAGAGTTCTGACAAATTACAAGTCTTCATATAGTTTCTCAGACACTCAAACCACTCATTAACATCTGCCAGGGCGAAAAACTTGATGGTCACGTGATTACACGGCATTCCTCGTGTCCATATTTGGCACCACGGGTGTCGTATAGAACCATATCATGGAAGGCCCTAGGGTAAACTATGAGTGCAATGTTAGTAGGATACACGCTTTTTCCTATAAATCACCCTATTTTCGAGCCATTGCTATGACGTACCAATGTTTGAGTATTAGCCCTATTGCAGAATTTTATCCGTCCCAGGCAAAATTCATTTGTGAAATCCGGTAAAACACGGAAGCAAAGGGAGTGCGCATTTAAAACATTCTCGATAAAAAAATGTGAGCAAATACACATTTTCTCCAACAAATTACTCCTAGAACGGCTTTATCACACTTAATTATAAAATTGGGACTGTGCTGTGTCCATTGTTATATGTAAACAGTTCCTACCAAACGCATATTGAGACAGTTTCAACCCGTGGGATAGATAGTTTCACGTTGGGGTCGTGGGTGACGCTGGAGAGGTTATTCTCGTAACCATCTTACATTGGTGTTTTAATGGTTCGGAAGATTTTGTGGCTGAAAATACAATCAAGAGAGAACTCACTTTTGTTGAATACCTTGCTGATTTATTGTAGACCCATTTCTCCTAACAGAGGGACGGTGGGCAACATTTAGGCAGGTATAGCGCAGCTCCATTAATATCGAATCAGTTTGTATGCTCCGCAAACTAGAGGTGGTAATTCAACTTATCTTTGAGACCTGCTAGAATTAATCTGCCTGTCAGTTGTCGACGGTCCCTTTAAATACAATTTCAATATGATTGTACATTCTGAGTGAATCATCAAACCCGCGGTACATTTGTGACAATTGAATGCGTTTTCTTTCTCCGAACTAAAACACAGACATCAAATTGGGGATTCAGGAACATTAATGCTAGTTATCCATGCATTTAAAATAGTATAGATGAGTACTGAAAATTGGATCTGAATACTGAAAATATTTGTAAGTTCAAGTGTCCAGAGAAGACCGTTTCGGTCACTGGATATGATGTTTGTATTAACCCTACCTGGCCTGGGGGAGGGGGGCACTTTCCGCTCCCGCTGTTGGTTTTTTGTTCGTATCTCCGGAACGACAAAAAATTGAGAGCTGAAATACATTAATTTAATACATTTTGTACACATGTGGGCATTTGTTTTATACATGGAACTTTTACACAAAAACGATGGCAAGTATTTGGAGATGTTTATAAAAGAAAATTGCCGTTAAACCTGTCTCACAGAGAAGTATAACGGTTCAGTCACTAGTATACTGACAATACACGGGTTAAATGGACGGTCTCGGCGAGGTACGGTTATCACTGTCTGATGAGAGCACTCTCTCCGTCTGGTCCTATTTTGCTATGCTCCATGCTGTGTTTGCCGGTTTTTCGTTAAATATATTCCGCCTACTACATGCGCCCTCCTCCCCTCAGACAAGACCTCCCGTCTGTCCGTATATAGGCCTAGATCACGTAATAGTACAGCGGTCAATCTGGAAAATAAGCCCGCATGATGAGAGCGTCTTCAACCCGCCAACGCTCCCACTGTAAAACACCTGCTTCCTCACGCGGAGGCTCGCTCGAATGGGTTGAAAATGGGCGCTTAACATGAGGCTGGCCGTCCCCCCACAAAAGCTGTACTTTAATACAAACTTCCGATATAGCATAACTCATGGATGTCAAGAGTTCACCGAGTCCACTACAGTATGAAATAACAGATGAAGACTGAGGTGTACTCATTCCAATTACGGGGCCTCGGGTTTCTACAAAATTAGAAAATAAAACCATCACTGAACTGGACTGCTGAATTGAAAAGGTTCCGCTTTTATAATGCATTCTTTCATTCTTTGGGGAAAAGAAATAATTATACAATTAAATAATTATATAATTACACATCGTGATTAATTTTATCATCCTTGGGTATACTGTGTGTTAGTATCGGATAGAATATTAGAATAACCAAACCGAATCAGAGCCCAAAACAAAATTAGGCAAGCAACTTTTGTCAAAATTGTGTCAATTTTCCTGTGTTCTCCTCACGGACCTTTCCAAAGATTATATAGCAATTAATATTTCAGGAAAACAGTATCTATAAGTTGCAAGCCATGCATAACTCTGTTATAAGCATGCAATAGGACGTCTACAGAACCGCTCCTTATAACCACTGTCATGCTTAACGTGATCTGACTTTGAATCTAGTCTTATGACTGATTTTATTCAAATTGATTTTTTCAACTATATGGCTGCCGCACACTGAACATAATAACTTTTTTATTTAATGTTATAATCCTGACCGCGAGGAGGCAATTAACGACATTATCGTGGGTTTCCTTCCCCTCGATTCCTTCTCTCTTAAAAGAAAACCTACATGTCATGTCCGGTCTACAGGCGAATCTCCAATAACGCGTTCCAAACAGAAAGAAATGCGAATCATCAAACATTTCTTCATCTGAGCGAGACAGCTTCAAGCAAACTGGATCATTAAAAAAATATTTGGTTAGATACTGGTTAGATTATTACCGGTAATTACGATCCAAAGAAAACAAAATAATGACAACCGGAAGTCACTGCACGGAGACTAAAAGAAATAATTATACATATATTTGTGTAGTCACAGAAACGACATTTATATACGGTAATTACTCACATGCATCCCGAATGCGTTGGCTCTTGTTAAACAGTTTCCAGAGTCAGAGAATTCAACCGAAGTATCTATACAGATATTGGACTGTATTGCTCGTGGTCAGGATTACAGAAAGACTGACTGATTTCACTTTACTGTTTCATCAACAATTTTCTCGCCAGCAGCCAACACGCCCGTACATTTTGGAGAGTGAGACATGTTCCGCGAAAGTATTTCAAAGTTGTACGTCTTTGGACTCGCGCTTCGTGTGTTCCTGCCTCAGCTGGTGTGCACCAACAATACATGCCGTATTGCTAGGGTCAATACGTGCGTTTGTGACGGACTATTTCCTTGTGAAAGACCGACATCACAGCTAATCATTGAAAACAGTCAAAATTTGACTCTACCACCGGAAGCGTTTGCCCATGCAATGGATATGAACTCGATTATTCTGCGAAATATACGAGCATTCCATATAGACTGTGGCGCACTGATCAGTTTGGAAGCAACGCTGACAAAATTCACTGTCCTTGGATTAATATTTGACGATGGGCGCGAGTTTCCGAGCTGTGTCCTGGACAATCTTAATATGCTAAAACAATTGAGGCTTAACCTTTGCAACATAAGTCAACTGGAAGCCGATGTATTGTTTGCATTACCGTTGGTGTTCCTTGAGATTCGAAGATGTGGGCTGAAGTCCATTATATCACCATCCATGATTCCGAAAGAAACAGCTCTAACGACAATACTCCTAGCTAATAACCACTTGACCGACAGCGTTTGGAATACGATTGCTCTATACACAAATCTAAAATTCATCAATCTGTCATCCAATCGCCTCACTACCATACCGAGATCTGCATTAGAAAATTTGACCCATCTGAATGATCTTGACCTGAGCCACAATAACATTTGGGCAGTGAGTCCATTCCTCCATCCTGGCTTGGATCTAGTCTACTTCAATCTGGCGTATAACAACGTATCTACGGTTGGCAATGGTACGCTCTACAACAGAGCGATACATGAACTCCGGATAACAGAGCATCGTCTGTTACAGCTCGTGTTCGTCCATGTCTCTAAGTTATACATGGCTTCGGCTAATCTATCTCACCTACCCGACGGAGTTTTCAACAGCGTTTCTGGAATAAACTACCTACATCTGGAAGATAACCAACTGAATGAAACCAACTGGTTGAACCCTAAACTATGCCGCTCTCTAAAGTCGCTTCGTCTTTCATCAAATCAATTCGAGGTGTTTCCTTCCGGGTATTTTTGTGAAAATGTATCCAGTAGTGATCTCAACGTTTACCTCGAACGTAACATTCTACGTACCGTGGATTTATCGCAGATGAGACTGAGACATGCTAGATTCAACGAAAATAATATATCCTTGGTTATTAACCCCTGCCTCAGATCTGACGATATCACCACTCTAGCTTTTACTGACAACAATCTGAGAGAAATTCCCCCAGTTATGATTCAGGTCAAAGGACAAAAATTATCATTTCGGTTATACGCATCGAAGAACAAGCTCACGACTGTGCCAGCAATAGTTTTCCAGGTCGAGAAGATGAAGTTAGTTGAACAGTCCCTGTTAGTTGAGGCCTCGATCGTTCTATCTTTTAACAATTTCATTGAATTGACAAAGCTTAACATGAAAGTGTATGACGGTGACCAACTTGACCAGAATTTTACGAAGATTAGTGTAATGTTGGAATTAAGTAACAACAACATTTCTACTTTCCCTCCGTGTTCAGTGTTCATGACTGACACTTACGAGATAAGAACGCTACGGTTGGCCAGAAATAACATACAGAACATGATTTGGGACGATTGTTCGCAGGACATCATCTTGGATACTCTAGACCTGAGTCTTAACGACATGGAAACGTTCGAAATGTCGCCCCGAATGGCCAGGAAGTCACACTGGACAGTTCAAAGGCTGTACCTGAAGGGGAACAAGTTAACAAGTCTACAATGGGATTTCTTCTGTATTGTTACTTTTGTGTCTGATTTGGACCTACAGGACAACAGACTGATACATTTACCAGAATTATGTATGCCTTCACAAGGTGGCCCATTTCGGTTAATTCAATTGTCACATAATCCCATTCAGTGCTACTGTGAGCTGGCATACCTGTGGGCAATTACGGGGCATGGCACTATGTGTTCGTATGTAGTGCCGGATGGAAACAAATCTTCTGTGTTGATCGGGGAATTTTGGAAACACAATTGCACCGAGAATAGACATCTATCCACTGTCAGTTCAAAATCCATGTCCTTGTCGCCATCCGTTTTCTCAGCAGCACCGCTGGTTTATTACAGTTTACACATCGCCATTTGCCTCTCATCTCCTCTAGCCAAGTCGACCACATCACAGAATTCTCTATATCAGCTTGGCAGTTTTGGATAGTGGAAGGTGAATTTTGTGCCACCTGGTGGAAGTTCATTCTGAGGAAGTTGTTTTCCCAACAGTTTCACCAGTTAACATGTATTTTCAAGCTTATCAGTCATCGCAGCTTTCAAATGCAAAATGGCACTTCTTTAGTTGTATCCCCAAACTTTTACCCTTTATTTTCAAGCTTATCAAGCTTTAAATGCAAAATGCCACATCTTGACGGAAAACTGGTATCCAAATCCTCGATGAAACGCCTTAATCTTCGCATTTGTACTAGTTTGATCGCGGTGTATTTTGTACATCTATCCTGTTGTATGATATGAAGCAGATACCGCAAAACTGAATTTCTTAATTCAACCGACAATCCAAATGCTGGGCTGCTCACACGTGTGATAATGCACTAAAGTGAAAAGTCTTTGGTACTTATTCCAGCCTGGTTACGTTGTGTCTGCATGGAAAACCCTTTCAAGTCAGATGAGAATTATTTCCACATTGGGAACATTATATATTATGGGTAAAAACAGCTTGACATGAATTCCCCGGAAAAAGACCTTTCGCTAAAAACGACTTTTCATTTGTTTTATAGATAACTTTGACTCAATTTGCTTTGGTGTGAATGATGTGTGCATTGCATAGGTAAACCTTATATTGCAAGCTAAACCTTATATTGCAAGCTGTCAGATTCACATGAGGGAATTAATTTTGGTTCTGAATGCAGCTGGTTTAATACAAAAATCCTTTCCGGTAACCTATAAGGTCAGTCATTGTGAGTTACCTTCTCTTGGAAATTTCACTTACATATATTTCCAGTAGGCATCAGATTCGATCTTCATGCAGTGTTCAGCTATACGATTCTAAATGCATGGATGAAAAGATGCGCTAAAATTGTACTTGTGAATCCCAATTTGATTTCTGAGTTTCAGTTCGGAGACTAAACTGTATTAAAGGTTTGGTGTATGCAGAATGCAAACACATTCATATTAAAATTGTATTTGAAAGCGATCGTCGATGGCATGCATCATGTCTCAGAGTTAATTTAAATTAACACCTCTACATGCTCTAGTTTGGGGAGCATACAAAATGCTCCAATGTTAACGGGATAGTAAACCCTTGAAAAAGGTAGGTTGTAAACGAAAGAATAGTTCCATCACTGTCCAAAAGTATTTTTTATTAATTTATCCGATTTTTTTTAACCGAACAAAACACATTTAATATATGCATTTGTATGGTGGTCGGTTACGACCATCCATTTTCCTATTCTCTCAATTATTGCAGATACCCAGAAAACGCTCATCGTTATGCTGGCTCAATAAGGGAGTAGACATTTATAGGAAAATATTTTGAAGGTTAAACGAGGAACATTATTGCTTATTTAATGGTTCAATAACCATGTACATAATTTACATAATTGGACCTAGAATATTTGTTTGTCATTTCACCAACATTTGTCTGTACGCAATTTCGTTAGGAAGCCCATGGTGTGCAAGGAGGTCTTCAACTACAACTTGCCCACAGGTACATATCGCAAAAATGTCGAATATATACATGAGAGCTCTCGTTATCGGCAAATTACCCAAGATCGTTCCTCTCAGACATGCAGATTTGCTGCTATGTCGATGTCTAGTCCACATTACAGTGTGCATTTAAGCAGTACATTTAAAGAAAGGAAAAAGAAAAAATATAACATCGAGAAATATCAAAAAGAAATATAGCAACGAGTTGCAATCCTCGGGTTGCGAGCGCCATCACAGCCAATGAGCAACAGTATTAATTCAGATGTGTTCAGTTTCTGACAAAAAAATTATTGTTGTTGTTGTTACCTCACAATGGTGCAGAAAAGACAACACCATCACCAACACATGTTTAATTAAAGTGCATATTCTACATCTTACCTTGTTACTTTGTGTGAGGTCTAAACTGTAAACAGCCCCATTCGCAACGGAGAAATCTTTATATAGTTTCTCGGACACTCAAACCACTCATCAACATCTGCCCAGGCGAGGAACTTGCTGGTCACGTGATTACACGGCATTCCTCATGTCCATATTTGGCACGACGGGTGTCGGAATATAACCACATGACGGAAGGCCCTAGGGTAAACTATGACTGCAATGTTAGTAGGATACACGCTTATTCCTATGAATCACCCTATTTTCGAGCCATTGCTATGACGTACCAATGTTTGAGTATTAGCCCTATTGCAGAATTTTATCCCTCTCTGGCAAAATGCATTTGTAAAATCCGGCAAAACACGGAAGAGAAGGGATGTGTAATTAAATAATTATTTAATTGTATATCTAATTGTATAATTATTTCTTTTCCCCAAAGAACGAAAGAATGCATTATAATTGTGTTATAAAATAACACAAATTGTGTTAAAAAATAACACTGAATTGTGTTGAAATCAACACGATTTTGTGTAGATATGTTGATTTAAAAACAACACAACTTATTCAACACAACTTATTTTCGCAATGTACATTTGTGTAGAAATTTCGGTAGCAGCATGTACATGCAGAGAATGAACGGTTATTTAAATCTATTCTGTCGGCTGTTTTTTTTTTTTTTTTGCTTTGCTTGCCATGACACGGTTTTAAGATTTACCTATGATCCCTGCTCGTGCGGTTATGCAAATAGGCTAAAAATGACCCCAATATGATAACCTATAAAGTTACGAAGTTTCAGATCTCCATTTTTTGCGTTCCGGAGATATCGCAGAAAGTTGGTAGGGGGGCATGTTGGTCCCCCTCCCCCAGGCCTGGCAGGGTTAATGGGGGAAGAGAGGGAGGGGGAACAAATCATGGGGTGTTTTTTGGTGATGGTAAGACATATGTTTCAGTAAATGCATTGAATCGCGTTGAATCATGCTGAATTTTTGCGTAATTTTTGAAAAAATATGGCAAAAACATCACTTTTCTGGTACCCCCCACATGGCGGCCATTTTGAATTTACCCATGATCCTCTGCTCGAGGTGGGGGTCATGCAAATAGGCTCATAATGACCCCAATATGATAATCTAAGGAGAGAGAGAATTAGGGTTTAACGTCGCATTCAGCAATATTTCAGCTATATAGCGATATGATAATCTAAAAAGTAAAGGAGTTTCAGCTCTCAATTTTGTGCCATTCCCGAGATAAGAGCAAAAAACCAACAGGGGGAGTGGAAAGAAAGAAAACGCATTCAATTGTCACAAATGTACCACGGGTTTGATGGTTCACTCAGAATGTACAATCATATTGAAATTGTATTTAAAGGGACCGTCGACAACTGACAGGCAGATTAATTCTAGCAGGTCTCAAAGATAAGTTGAATTACCACCTCTAGTTTGGGGAGCATACAAACTGATTCGACATTAATGGAGCTGCGCTAGTCCACCTGCCTGAATGTTGCCGACCGTCCCTCTGTTATAGGAGAAATGGGTCTACAATAAATCAGCAAGGTATTCAACAAAAGTGGGTTCTCTCTTGGTTGTATTTTAAGCCACAAAATCTTCCGAACCATTAAAACACCAATGTAAGATGGTTACGAGAATAACATCTCCAGCGTCACCCACGACCCCAACGTGAAACTATCTATCCCGCGTACAATCCCAGGTCGTTTGGTGGTTGAAACTGTCTCAATATGCGTTTGGTAGGAACTGTTTACATATAACAATGGACACAACACAGTCTCAATTTTATAATTAAGTGTGATAAAGCCGTTCTAGGAGTAATTTGTTGGAGAAAATGTGTATTTGCTTACATTTTTTTTTATCGGGAAGGTTTTAAATGCGCACTCGTGATTCTCTCACGTGTACTAGTTTTAACAAGTAGGACGATTAATTTTATCATCCTTGGGTATACTGTGTGTTAGTATGGGATAGAATATTAGAATAATCAAACCGAATCAGAGCCCAAAACAAAATTAGGCAAGCAACTTTTGTCAAAATTGTGTCAATTTTCCTGTGTTCTCCTCACGGACCTTTCCAAAAATTATATAGCAATTAATATTTCAGGAAAACAGTATCTGTAAGTTGAAAGCCATGCATAACTCTGTTATAAGCATGCAATAGGACGTCTACTTTACATGACAAATTTCTTTAGCAGCAGCTTAAAAGTTTCAATAAAGTCTAACCTAAGTTAGTCCATTCAGTATTCTTTTAATGATCAGTCGTTCAAATGAGCAAGTCCTACTTCGAACCATGAATCGATCCTTATAACCAGTCATGCTTAACGTGATCTGAATTTGAATCTAGTCTTATGATAAATTTTATTTAATTTGATTTATCCATCTACATGGCTGCCGCACACTGAACATAATAACTTTTTTATGTAATGTTATAATCAGTTTTACTAATATGTTTGCATGCAGGGCCAGTAGCAGAGAAAGGGGATTTGGGCGATCATTGACCTACTTTCCTGACATTTGATCTTTGTGACGTCACTACCGATCACGGTCATGTGACATCAAGTGACCTTTGACCCTGGTCATACGCACAATACCTGATAACGTGGCGCGCCTATTCAAACGTCACTTCTGGTCACGTGACATCAACCGGAAGTGAGGTCACCACGGTCAAAGTTCTCGAAAGTAGATAAATGACCTCTCAAATCCCCTTCCGAATAACAGGTTACCAGCGTCTGGTCCGTCATTCATTATTCAGCCGTCGTCTATTAAAGAATACCCACATCCATAATCGAAATTACAATCATCTGCTCCGTCATTCATAACCCAGTGGTCGTCCATTAAAGGATATCCGCGTCCATAGTTCAAAGACCTATTCCATATTCCGTATAACAGCATTAGCACCAAATTCAAAAAGATAATCAAGCCATACATAAACATAGTCTAGTTTCCTGCAAGAGAGAAGCGGTCAACAGTTTTCAGTGATGTTGGCAAGACATCATGATGTTCCAAAAATATCAAATCCATATCGCTGATCAGTATTCTTAATCCATAATATTCGTTGTAAAGTTGCCAGCTAGAGAATAATGTATCTCAGTCACGCTTCGATTGTGGCTGCTCATATGAGCATCATGAGGATCCTGAAATACATCTATTCATACGGCCCTAGTCATGGGTTAAGCGGAATTAAACACAAGTGACGAAATGCAACGCCATAGATTTTACACGCTACGCTCGTATTTTGCTATCAGCATGCGATATGTATCGCCAAATTTGAGAAACTTCGGGTGGAGGCGCTTGGTGGTATAGCCCTGGTTTATAAGTTTCCGCATCTATGTTTTATAAGAACTATTCAACATTCCATATTACAGCATTAGTACCAAATTCAAGAAGACAAACATAGTAGAAACAAAGACTGGTTTCCTCAACGATATCCATATGATATTCGTTGTAAAGTCGTCATCTAGAGAATGATGTATCTCACTCGCGCTTTAACTGTGACTGTTTACATGAACACCGTGAGAATGTTGAACAACATGGGTTCATACGGCCCCTAGCGTCGGGTTAAACGAGTTTAGACACAAGTTACGAAACGAAACGCCATAGATCCTGCACGCTACGTTCGTGTTTTGCTATCAGCATGTGATATGTTTCGCCAAATTTGAGAAAGCTTGAATGGAGTCTTTACGTCTCTCAATACACCTCAGCAAATACACTTAATCTACTCACATATTATTGATTTCTCGTAATTTCCCTATAAATACGAGGGTCAGTGAGAGTGTGTGGTATTCTTAACAAGTAAGACAGCCAAACACCCTACAAAGATGCGCCCCAACCATCACAAGAACAGAAACGACATCAGCGACATTAACTCGGGTTGCCTTCCCCTCGGCTCGTTCTCTCTTAAGAGAAATATAATATTTCATGTCCGGTCTACGGGCGAATCTCCAACAATACGTTTTCAAACAAAAAGAAATTCGACTCATCAATACATTTCTTTCTCTGCGCGTGACAGCTTCAGGCAAACTGGGTCATTATGAAATGTTTGCTTAGATATTGATTAGATTGTTACTGGTAATTACGACCGTAATTACTGTACAGAAAGTAGAAGAAATAATTATACATATATTTGTGTCGTAACAGAAACGACATTTACATACGGTACTTATTTACATGTATCCCGAATGAGTCCGCTCTTCTTCAACAGTTTCCAGAGTCAGAGAATTCAACTGGAGTGAATATTCCCTGATTGGCGTACATGTACCTATACAGGTATTGGACTGTATTGCTTGTGGTCAGGATTACAGAAAGAATGTCTGATATCACTTTATTGTTTCGCCAACAATTTTCTCACCGGCAGCCAACACGCCCGTACATTTTCGAGAGTCAGACATGTTCGGCAAAGGTATTTCAAAGCTGTACGTCGTTGGACTCGCGTTACGTGCGTTCATGCCTCAGCTGGTATACACCAACAGTATATGCCATATGACTAACTTCAAAACGTGCGTTTGTGACGGATTATTTTCTTGTGAAAGACCGACATCTCGGTTAATCATTGAAAACAGTCATACTTTGACTCTACCACCAGACGCGTTTGCTAATGCAATGAACATGAACTCGATTATTCTAAGAAATATACGAGCATTCCATATAGACTGTGATGCACTGATCAGTTTGGAAGCAACGCTGACATAATTCACTGTCCTTGGATTAATATTTGACGATGGCCGCGAGTTTCCGAGCTGTGTCCTGGACAATCTTAATATGCTAAAACAATTGAGGCTTAACCTTAATTTGCAACATAAGTCAACTGGAAGCCGATGTATTGTTTGCATTACCGTTGGTGTTACTCGACATTCGAAGATGTGGGCTGAAGTCCATTATATCACCATCCATGATTCCGAAAGAAACTGATCTAACCACAATACTTCCAGCTAATAACCACTTGACCGACAGCGTTTGGAATCCGATCGCTCTATACACAAATCTAAAATTCATCAATCTGTCATCCAATCGCCCCATTACCATACCGACGTCTGCATTAGAAAATTTGACCCATCTGAATGATCTTGACCTGAGCCACAATAACATTTGGGCAGTGAGTCCATTTCTCCATCCTGGCTTGGATCTAGTCTACTTCAATCTGGCGTATAACAACGTATCTACGGTTGGTAATGGTACGCTCTGCAACAGAGCGATACATGAACTTAGGATAACAGAGCATCGTCTGGTACAGCTCCTGTGCGTCCATGTCTCTAAGTTATACATTGCGTCGGCTAATCTATTTCACCTACCCGACGGAGTTTTCAACAGAGCTTCTGGAATAAACTACCTACATCTGGAAGATAACCAACTGAATGAAACCAACTGGTTGAACCCTAAGCTATGCCGCTCTCTAAAGTCGCTTCATCTTTCATCAAATCAATTCGAGGTGTTTCCATCCGGGTATTTTTGCGAAAATATATCCAGTGGTGATCTCAACGTTTACCTCGAACGTAACATTCTACGGACCGTGGATTTATCCCAGATGAGACCGAGATACGCTAGATTCAGCGAGAATAATATATCCTTGGTTATTAACCCCTGCCTCAGATCTGACGATATCGCCACTTTAGCTTTTACTGACAACAATCTGAAAGAAATTCCCCCAGTTATGATTCAGGTCAAAGGTCAAGGATTATTATTTCGGTTATACGCATCGAGGAACAAGCTAACGACTGTGCCAGCAATAGTTTTCCAGGTCGAGAAGATGAAGTTAGTTGAACAGTCCCTGTTACTTGAGGCCTCGATCGTTCTATCTTATAACAAGTTCGTTGAATTGACGGAGCTTAATATGAAAGTGTATGACGGTGACCAACTTGACCGGAATTTTACGAAGATCAGTGTAACGTTGCAATTAGGTAACAACAACATTTCTACTTTCCCTCCGTGTCCAGTGTTCGTGGCTGACACTTACCAGATAAGAACGCTACGGTTGGCCAACAATAACATACAGAACATGGTTTGGGACGATTGTTCGCAGGACGTCATCTTGACCACTCTAGACTTGAGTCTTAACGGCATGGAAACGTTCGAACTGTCGTCCCAAATGACCAGGAAGTCACACTGGACAGTTCATAATCTGTACCTGAACGGGAACAAGTTAACAACTCTACAATGGGATTTCTTCTGTATTGTTACTTTTGTGTCTGATTTGGACCTACGAGACAACAGACTGATACATTTACCAGAATTATGTATGCCTTCACTAGGTGGCCCATTTCGGGTAATTCAATTGTCACAGAATCCCATTCAGTGCTACTGTGAGCTGGCATACCTGTGGGCAATTATGGTACCGGTACATGGCACCGTGTGTTCGGATGAATTGCCCGATGGAAACAAATCTTCTGTGTTGCTCGGGGAATTTTGGAAACACAACTGCACCGAGAACAGACATCTATCCACTGTCAGCTCAACATCCATGTCCTTGTCGCCATCCGTTTTCTCAGCAGCACCGCTGGTTTATTACAGTTTACACATCGCCATTTGCCTTGCATCTCCTCTAGCGAAGTCGACCACATCGCAGAGTTCTATATTTCAGCTTGGCAGATTTGGCTAGTGAAAGATAAGTTTTGTGCCACCTGGTGGAAGTTCATTCTGACGAAGTTGCTTTCACCATTTCACATGTATTTTCAAGCTTATCAGTCATCGCAGCTTTCAAATGCAAAATGCCACTTCTTTAGTCGTATCCCCAAACTTTCACACTTTATTTTCAAACATATCAAGCTTCAAATGCCACATCTTGACGGAGAGCTGGTCTCCGAATCCTCGAGGAAACGCCTTCACATTTGTACTAGTTTGATCGCGGTGTATTTTGTACATCTATCCTGTTGTATTATATGAAGCAGATACCGCAAAACTGAATTTCTTAATTCAACTGACAATCCAAATGCTGGGCTGCTCACACGTGTGATAATGCACTAAAGTGAAAAGTCTTTGGTATTTATTCTAGCCTGCGTTTCTTTGTGTCTGCATGGAAAAACCTTTCAAGTCAGATGAGAATTATTTCCACATTGGGAACATTATATATTATGGTTAAAAACAACTTGGCATGAATTCCCCGGAAAAGACCTTTCGCTAAAAACGACGTTTCATTTGTTTTATAGATAATTTTAACTCAATTTGCTTTGGTGTTATTGATATGTACATTGCATAGGTACACGTTATATTACAAGATGTCAGATTCACATAAGGGTTTTGGTTCTGAATGCTGCTGGTTTAATCCAAAAATTCTATCCAATGACTAATAAGGTCAGTCATTGTGAGTTACCTTCTCTTGGAAATTTTACTTATATATATTTCCAGCAGGCATCAGATTCGATCTTCAGTATTCAGTTATACGATTCTAAATGCGTGAATAAAAAGATGCACTAAAATTGTACTTTGTGAATCCCCAATTTGATTTCTGAGTTTTAGTTGGGAGACTAAACTGTATTGAGGGTTTGGTTGTCGTAATGTAAACACATTCATATTGAAGTTGTATTTAGGGATCGTCGATAGTTGGCATCATGTCTCAAAGTTAAGTTAAATTACCACCTCTGGTTTGGGGAGCATACAAAATGTTCCGATGTTATCGGAGCTGCGCTAGTCCACCTGTCTGAATGTTGTCGTCCGTCTCTCTGTTATGAGAAATGGGTTTACAATAAATCAGCAACGTATTCAACAAAAGTGGACTCTCGCTTGGTTGTATCTTAAGCTACAAAAACTGGAAGACTTCCTGAAACCGAACCATTAACACACCAATCTAAAATGGTAATGAGCATAACATCGCCAGCGTCACCCACGACCCCCACGTGAAAATATCTATCCCGCGTACAATTAAGCTCAGATCGTTTGGTGGTCGAAACTTTGTCAATATGCATTTGGTACGAACTGTTTACAGTGGACAAAATAGAGTCTTAATTTTATAAGTAAATGTGATAAACACGTTCTAGGAATAATTTGTTGGAGAAAATGTGTACTTAATTCGATTCTTTGCTTCACGTACTAGTTTTAACAAGTATGAGGATCGTTGGGTATACTGTGTGTTAGTATGAGCTAGCATATTAGAATAATCAGACCGAAACAGAGCACAAAACAAAGTTAGACAATTAACTCTTGTCAAAACCGTGTCTATTTTGCTGTGTTCTCGCCACGGACATGTCCACAGATTATATAGCAATAAATATTTCAGGAAGAGATTATTTGTAAGTTGGTAGCCATGCATAACTCAATTAAAAGCATGCATTAGAACATCTACTTTACATTAAAAAAATCTCTAGAAGCAGCTTAAAAGTTTAGTCTTACCCAAGTGCGTCTACTTAAATTTTTGTTAATAATCAGTCGTTCAAAAGAGTATATCTTAAGTCCTACTTCAAACACTGAATCGATCCTGATAACTCCTGTGATGCTTAACATGATGTGGATTTGAATCAAGTCTTATGACTGATTTTATTTAACTTGATTTATCCATCTTTTTGTCTGCCGCACACTGCATATAATAATTGTTTATGTAATGTTATAATCAGCTTTACTAATATGTTTGCATGCAGGACCTGTTATCCGGAAGGGCATTTGGGCGATCATTGACTTACTTTCCCGACCTTTGATCTTTGTGACGCCCCTACCGATTACGGTCACGTGACTGAAACAACCTTAGATCTGGGTGACATCACTTCCGGTCCCGATCAAGTGAATGGAAGTGACCTTTGACAATTTGCACTATGTTATCCGCTATTGTGCGCATGAGCGGAGACAAGGTCACTTTCATTCACTTGATCGGAACCGGAAGTGATGCCACCCAGATCTGAGGTCACGAAAGTAGGTCAATGATCTCCCAAATCACCTTTCCGATAACAGGTCCCTCAATGCGCCCCAGCAAGCGCACTTCATCTACTTACACATAATTAATTTCCCATAATTTTCCTATAAACACGAGGGTTGGTGGCAGTGTGCGTCGGCTTCAAAAGTAAGACAGCCGAACATCATAGAAAGATGCGCCCCAAGCAGCACAAGTAGAACAGAAACGACATTAGCGTTATTATCTTGGGGTGCCTTTCCCTCGGTTTATTCAGTCTTAAAAGAAACGAAATTGGGCATGTCCGGTCTACGGGCGAATCTCTACACTCACTGATTTCCAAACAGAAAGAAATCCGGCTCATAACCAGATTTCATTCTCTGTGCGTGACAGCTTCAGGCAAACTGGACCATTATAAAATGTTTGGTTAGTAATGGTTAGACTATTACCGGTAATTATGCTCGTAAAAAAATAACTTAATAACAACCGGAAGTTACAGTACAGAGATTAGAAGAAATAACTAAACATATATCTGTGTCGTCACAAAAACGACATTTATATACGGTACTTATTTACATATATCCCGAATGCGTCCGCTCTTGTTAAACAGTTTCCAGAGTCAGAGAATTCAACCGGTGTGGAGATTCCATGATTGCCGTACCTATACAGCCTTTGCGCTGTATTGCTCGTGGTCAGGTTTATCAGAAAGACACTGATGATATCGCTTTATTGTCTCACAAAATTTTCTCGCCGGCAGCCAACACGCCCGTACATTTTTGAGAGTCAGACATGTTCGGCAAAGGTATTTCAAAGCTGTACGTCGTTGGACTCGCGTTACGAGTGTTTATTCCTCAGCTGGTATACACCAACAGTATATGCCATATGACTAACTTCAAAACGTGCGTTTGTGACGGACTATTTTCTTGTGAAAGACCTACATCACGGTTAATCATTGAAAACAGTCATAATTTGACTCTACCAGCGGAAGCGTTTGCCCATGCAATGGGCATGAACTCGATTATTCTGCGAAATATACGAGCATTCCATATAGACTGTGATGCACTGATCAGTTTGGAAGCAACGCTGACACAATTCATTGTCCTTGGATTAATATTTGTCGATGGGCGCGAGTTTCCGAGCTGTGTCCTGGACAATCTCAATATGCTAAAACAATTGAGACTTAACCTTTGCAACATAAGTCAACTGGAAGCCGATGTATTGTTTGCATTACCGTTGGTGTTACTTGACATTCAAAGATGTGAGCTGAAGTCCATTATATCACCATCTATGATTCCGAAAGAAACTGCTCTAACGAAAATACTTCTAGCTAATAACCACTTGACCGACAGCGTTTGGAATACGATTGCTCTATACACAAAGCTAAAATCCATCTATCTGTCATCCAATCGCCTCATTACCATACCGAGATCTGCATTAGAAAATTTGACCCATCTGAATTATCTTGACCTGAGCCACAATAACATTTGGGTCGTGAGTCCATTCCTCCATCCTGGCTTGGATCTAGTCTACTTCAATCTGGCGTATAACAACGTATCTACGGTTGGCAATGGTGCGCTCTACAACAGAGCGATACACGCATTCTGGATAACAGAGCATCGTCTGTTACAGCTCCTATACGTCCATGTCTCTAACTTATACATCGAGTCGGCTAATCTATCTCACCTACCCGACGGAGTTTTCAACAGAGTTTCTGGAATCAACTACCTACATCTGGAAGATAACCAACTGAATGAAACAAACTGGTTGAACCCTAAACTATGCCGCTCTCTAAAGTCGCTTCATCTTTCGTCAAATCAATTCGAGGTGTTTCCATCCGGGTATTTTTGTGAAAATATATCCAGTGGTGATCTCAACGTTTACCTCGAACGTAACATTCTACGTACCGTGGATTTATCCCAGGTGAGACTGAGAGAAGCTAGATTCGCCGAGAATAATATATCCTTAGTTATTAACCCCTGCCTCAGATCTGACGATATCGCCACTCTAGCTTTTACCAACAACATTCTGAAAGAAATTCCCCCAGTTATGATTCAGGTCAAAGGACAAGAATTATCATTTCGGTTATACGCATCGAAGAACAAGCTCACGACTGTGCCAGCAATAGTTTTCCAGGTCGAGAAGATGAAGTTAGTTGAACAATCCCTGTTACTTGAGGCCTCGATCGTTCTATCTTATAACAATTTCATTGAATTGACGGAGCTTAATATGAAAGTGTATGACGGTGACCAACTTGACCGGAATTTTACGAAGATCAGTGTTACGTTGCAATTAGATAACAACAACATTTCTACTTTCCCTCCGTGTCCAGTGTTCGTGGCTGACACTTATGAGATAAGAACGCTACGGTTGGCCAGAAATAACATACAGAACATGGTTTGGGACGATTGTTCGAAGGACATCATCTTGGATACTCTAGACCTGAGTCTTAACGACATGGAAACGTTCGAAATGTCGCCCCGAATGGCCAGGAAGTCAGACTGGAAAGTTCAAAGACTGTACCTGAACGGGAACAAGTTAACATCTCTACAATGGGATTTCTTCTGTATTGTTACTTTTGTGTCTGATTTGGACCTACGGGACAACAGACTGATACATTTACCAGAATTGTGTATGCCTTCACAAGGTGGCCCATTTCGGTTCATGAAATTGTCACACAATCCCATTCAGTGCTACTGTGAGCTGGCATACCTGTGGGCAATTATGGGGCATGGCACCATGTGTTCGTATGTAGTGCCGGATGGAAACAAATCTTCTGTGTTGCTCGGGGAATTTTGGAAACACAACTGCACCGAGAATAGACATTTATCCACTGTCAGCTCAACATCCATGTCCTTGTCGCCATCCGTTTTCTCAGCAGCATCGCTGGTTTATTACAGTTTACACATCGCCATTTGCCTTGCATCTCCTCTAGCCAAGTCGACCACATCGCAGAGTTCTCTATTTCAGCTTGGCAGTTTTGGCTAGTGGAAGATAAGTTTTGTGCCACCTGGTGGAAGTTCATTCTGAGGAAGTTGTTTTCACCAGTTCACATGTATTTTCAAGCTTATCAGTCATCGCAGCTTTCAAATGCAAAATGCCACTTCTTTAGTTGTATCCCCAAACTTTCACCCTTTATTTTCAAGCATATCAAGCTTCAAATGCCAAATGCCACATCTTGACGGAGAGCTGGTCTCCGAATCCTCGAGGAAACGCCTTAATCTTCGCATTTGTACTAGTTTGATCGCGGTGTATTTTGTACATCTATCCTGTTGTATTATATGAAGCAGATACCGCAAAACTGAATTTCTTAATTCAACTGACAATCCAAATGCTGGGCTGCTCACACGTGTGATAATGCACTAAAGTGAAAAGTCTTTGGTACTTATTCCAGCCTGGTTACGTTGTGTCTGCGTGGAAAAACTTTCCAGTCAGATGAGAATTATTTCCACATTGGGGACATTATATATTATGGGTAAAAACAGCTTGACATGAATGCCCCGGAAAAAGACCTTTCGCTAAAAACGACTTTTCATTTGTTTTATAGATAATTTTAACTCAATTTGCTTTGGTGTTATTGATATGTACATTGCATAGGTACACGTTATATTACAAGATGTCAGATTCACATAAGGGTTTTGGTTCTGAATGCTGCTGGTTTAATACAAAAATTATATCCAATGACTTATAAGGTCAGTCGTTGAGTTACCTTCTCTTGGAAATTTTACTTATATATATTTCCAGTAGGCATCAGATGGACCTCTATGGTCGATGATATCTCATATCATTGATGAAGAGTATGATTTGAAAATGGACTATCGCTGATGAGCTTAACATAATCTAATACAGCGGATGGCACCCATATTGGATAATGCACATCCATAAAACATAATACCAACTGTCCTCTCACCAATGTCCATGCACTCCCCGAGTTTGAAGTAGATCGGTTGAATCGTTCTAGAGTTATTGTCCAGAAAAGATCTAAATGCTGAAAATCTAAGATGATTGATGGTGGCCATCTTGGATTACACAGGTAACTGAAAAGCAATGACAACTGTCCTCTCACCGATGTCAAGCCAAACTGCAAGTTTGAAGTCGATCAGTTGAATTATTCTAGAGTTGTTGTCCAGACAAGATGCAACTGCTTAAAATGCAACACAATCCAATATTGCTGGTAGATGGCAGCCAAATTGGATTATGCTCGTTCATGAAACACAATCCTAACCGAGATCTCACCATGGTCAAGGGACTCCCCAAGTCTGAAGTAGATCAGTTGAATCGTACTCAAGCTATTGTCCGGACAAGATCAAACTGCTTAAAATCCAATGAAATCCAGTATGGCTGATGGTGGCCATATTGGATTAAGCACGTCCTTGAAAAACAATCCTAATCCTCCTCACAGCAATGTCAAGGCACTCCCCAGGTATGAACTAGATCGGTTGAATCATTCTTGAGTTATTGTCCGGACAAGATCCAACTGCTTATAATACAATATGGCTGACGGCAGCCATATTAGATCACGCACATTACATTACGAGTTATTGTCCGGACAAGAAAATCTAAGATCCAACTGCTTAAAATCTAAGATCCAACTGCTTATAATCCAATATGGCTGATGGCGGCCATATTGGATTATGCACATTGCTGAAAAACAATCCCAACTGTTCTCTCACCGATGTCAAGGCACTCCCCAAGTTTGAAGTAGATCAGTTGAATCGTACTCCAGTTATTGTCCGGACAAGATCAAACTGCTTAAAATCCAATGAAATCCAATATGGCTGATGGTGGCCATATTGGATTAAGCACGTCCTTGAAAAACAATTCTAATCCTCCTCTCAACAATGTCAAGGCACTCCCCACATATGAAGTAGATCGGTTGAATCATTCTCGAGTTATTATCCGGACAAGATCCAACTCCCTATAATCCAATATGGCTGACGGCGGCCATATTAGATTACGCACATTGCTGAAAAACAATCCCAATCGTCCTCTCACCAATGTCAAGGCACACCCCAAGTTTGAAGTTGATCGGTTAATCCACGAGTTATTGTCCGGACAAGAAAATCTAAGATCCAACTGATTATAATCCAATATGGCTGACGGCGGCCATATTGGATTATGCACATTGCTGAAAAATAATCCCAACCGTCCTCTCACCGATGTCAAGGCACTCCCCAAGTTTGAAGTAGATCAGTTATTGTCCGGACAAGATCAAACTGCTTAAAATCCAATGAAATCCAATATGGCTGATGGTGGCCATATTGGATTAAGCACGTCCTTGAAAAACAATCCTAATCGCCCTCTCAACAATGTCAAGGCACTTCCCATATATGAAGTAGATCGGTTGAATCATTCTCGAGTTATTGTCCGGACAAGATCCAACTGCTTATAATCCAATATGGCTGACGGCGGCCATATTAGATTACGCACATTGCTGAAAAACAATCCCAACCGCCCTCTCAGCAATGTCAAGGCACACCCCAAGTTTGAAGTTGATCGGTTAAATCATTCACGAGTTATTGTCCGGACAAGAAAATCTCAGATCCAACTGCTTATAATCCAAAATCTAAGATGATTGATGGTGGCCATCTTGGATTACACAGGTAACTGAAAAGCAATGACAACTGTCCTCTCACCGATGTCAAGCCAAACTGCAAGTTTGAAGTCGATCAGTTGAATTATTCTAGAGTTGTTGTCCAGACAAGATGCAACTGCTTAAAATGCAACATAATCCAATATTGCTGGTAGATGGCAGCCAAATTGGATTATGCTCGTTCATGAAACACAATCCCAACCGGGATCTCACCATGGTCAAGGGACTCCCCAAGTCTGAAGTAGATCAATTGAATCGTACTCAAGCTATTGTCCGGACAAGATCAAACTGCTTAAAATCCAATGAAATCCAGTATGGCTGATGGTGGCCATATTGGATTAAGCACGTCCTTGAAAAACAATCCTAATCCTCCTCTCAGCAATGTCGAGGCACTCCCCAGGTATGAACTAGATCGGTTGAATTATTCTTGAGTTATTGTCCGGACAAGATCCAACTGCTTATAATACAATATGGCTGACGGCGGCCATATTAGATCACGCACATTACATTACGAGTTATTGTCCGGACAAGAAAATCTAAGATCCAACTGCTTATAATCCAATATGGCTGATGGCGGCCATATTGGATTATGCACATTGCTGAAAAACAATCCCAACTGTTCTCTCACCGATGTCAAGGCACTCCCCAAGTTTGAAGTAGATCAGTTGAATCGTACTCCAGTTATTGTCCGGACAAGATCAAACTGCTTAAAATCCAATGAAATCAAATATGGCTGATGGTGGCCATATTGGATTAAGCACGTCCTTGAAAAACAATTCTAATCCTCCTCTCAACAATGTCAAGGCATTCCCCACATATGAAGTAGATCGGTTGAATCATTCTCGAGTTATTGTCCGGACAAGATCCAACTCCCTATAATCCAATATGGCTGACGGCGGCCATATTAGATTACGCACATTGCTGAAAAACAATCTCAATCGTCCTCTCACCAATGTCAAGGCACACCCCAAGTTTGAAGTTGATCGGTTAATCCACGAGTTATTGTCCGGACAAGAAAATCTAAGAGCCAACTGATTATAATCCAATATGGCTGACGGCGGCCATATTGGATTATGCACCTTGCTGAAAAACAATCCCAACCGTCCTCTCACCGATGTCAAGGCACTCCCCAAGTTTGAAGTAGATCAGTTATTGTCCGGACAAGATCAAACTGCTTAAAATCCAATGAAATCCAATATGGCTGATGGTGGCCATATTGGATTAAGCACGTCCTTGAAAAACAATCCTAATCCTCCTCTCAACAATGTCAAGGCACACTCCAAGTTTGAAGTTGATCGGTTAATTCACGAGTTATTGTCCGGACAAGATCCAACTGCTTATAATCCAATATGGCTGACGGCGACCATATTAGATTACGCACATTGCTGAAAAACAATCCCAACCGTCCTCTCACCAACGTCAAGGCACACTCCAAGTTTGAAGTTGATCGGTTAAATCATTCACGAGTTATTGTCCGGACAAGAAAATCTAAGATCCAACTGCTTATAATCCAAAATGGCTGACAGCGGCCATATTGGATTACGCACATTGCTGAAAACAATCCCAGCCGTCCTCTCGCCAATGTCAAGGCACACCCCAAGTTTGAAGTTGATCGGTTAAATCGTTCACGAGTTATTGTCCGGACAAGAAAATCTTACGGAATTACGGAACTACGGAATTACAGAATAACGGAATTACGGACACCGGTGTTCCCAAGTCCCCCCCCCGCCCCTCCCCCCCTCCTACTAAGTAGCGGGAGACAATCACCACCTCTGGCTTGGGGAGCATACAAAATGATCCGATGTTAATGGAGCTGCGCTAGTCCACCTGTCAGAATGTTAGCGACCGCCTCTCTGAGAAATGGGTTTACAATAAATCAGCAACCTATTCAACAAAAGTTGACTCGCGTTTGTTTGTATCTTAAGCTACAAAAACTTCAGGACTTCCTGAAACCGAACCATTAACACACCAATCTAAATTGGTAATGAGCATAACATATCCAGGGTCAACCAAAACCCCTTCGTTTGGCGATCGAAACTTTCTCAATATGCATTTGGTAGGAACTGTTTACAATGAACAAAATAGAGTCTTAATTTTATGATTAAGTTTGATACAGTCTGTAGAATTTCCGGTCCCCAAGACGACGTAGGGCTTGAGCGCGATCTTAGATATTATAACGCAAGGTCGGCTGTTGACTCGGGTGATAGTGTCTACATAACCCTTCTGGATAGATTCCAGTCCGGCTCCCAGATTTCTCGAACAATTGAAATGGATAACAACACAACACTCATTGCTGAAGATAGTTTTTACTATATATGCATTTCGTATCAGCTACAACATTTCGCGTACTTTGTGAACTCTACCGGTGGTGTGTGTAGGAGAATATGATGGAATAAACTCTGATTTGAAATCTCCAAACCTTCTCTTTTATACTGTCCTGTATGAATGTGGGTGCATTCCAGACCCATCAAATTCTCAGTGTAATTATGACATCTCGAATCGCTATCTGTCTCAAAACTAAAACATCCTCGTGAAGGGGCATCTGACTGGACTAGTGACTCGGCCGTTGTCAACATTCTGCGCATGCGCAGACAGGGAATTGTGGGAAAAGGGTATGGAGATAGACGTTTTGGGATCTAGGTAAGCCCCTAGTGGGCCGATGGAGTTGTATGAGGTATCAATGTGAAGCCTATGTGAGGGGGCATCTGCTTGGACTAGTGTCTCGGTCGTTGTCAACATTCTGCACATGCGCAGACAGGGAATTGTGGGAAAAGGGTATGGAAATAGACGTTTTGGGGTCGAGGTGGGCCACTCGTGGTCCGATGGAGTCGTATGAGGTATCAATGTGAAGCACACATGAGGGGGCATCTGATTGGACTAGTGACTCGGCCGTTGTCAACATTCTGCGCATGCGCAGACAGGGAATTGTGGGAAAAGGGCATGGAAATAGACGTTTTGCGGTCGAGGTGGGCCACTAGTGGTCCGATGGGGTCGAGTGAGGTATCAATGTGAAGCATTCGTGAAGGGGCATCTGATGGGCTGGGTGCGGGGTTGAAATAGCGTCATTCTGCGCATGCGCGGTGGACCAAGGGTATGGAAATAGACGTTTTGGGATCTAGGGGAGCCCCTAATGGGCCGATGGAGTTGTATGAGGTATCAATGTGAAGCCTATGTGAGGGGGCATCCGCCTAGACTAGTGTATCGGCCGTTGTCAACATTCTGCGCATGCGCAGTGGGTATGGAAATAGACGTATTGGGGTTAAGGTGGGCCAATATTGGTCCGATGGAGTCAAGTGAGGTATCAATGTGAAGCACACGTGAGGGAGCATCCGACTGGGTGGAAGTGTGGTAGGAATATCGTCATTCTGCGCATGCGCAGGGAGGCCGTAGTATGGAAATAGACATTTTGGGGCCGATATGGCCCACTAGTGGTTCAAATGGGATGTGGGCGGTGTCAAAGTGAAGCTTTTGTGGGGTAGAGTCAGAATGGCGTGTTTTGTATTGCAAGTCGCGTCAATCTGCGCATGCGCAGTTGGGTGTAGTAAGTAAAGTGGCCATTTTGGGGGAGTGAATGCAGGTATTTGGTGTAGAGATGGACCACTATTGCGCCGAATGCGTCGTGTGGGGTGTCATTTTGTAGCTCTCGGGGTGTAGGCCTCGATTTGAAGGATGTCCACTCCATCTGTGACGTCATTGGTGACGTCATCAGGAGGAGTAGTAGCCAAAGTGGGCATTTGGGGGTGTGAAGAAGATGTTATGGGGTAGAAATGGACTATCCTTGGTCCGAATGCGTCGTGTGAAGTGGCATCTTGTAGCAACGCCAGCCAACGCCAAGCTCAACGCTTCAACGCCCTGGTGAATTAGCCCAAAAGCGCTCATTTTTCTAGACACTAATACATCGAAATGCAGTGACGCGCGTCAATGACCGTCGTTACGCCCTAGCCTAACACCTTGACGCCATGATATAGACCGAAGAGAGAACAACAACAACAAGGATGAGAGAACAACAACAACAACAACAAGTTTTTTCATATAGTTTATTCTCCCCAATGTTAGATCATACCCACGCTGGGAGAGCCGCGTTGGGTCTTTAGCCTCTTGTCCAATCAGAGGCCGTCATTTGGCACTGCATCTGTCATACTCGTTCTTGCCCGGTAGATGTATTCTCAGCTGCTCTTGTCCAATCAGAAGTCGCCATTTCAGAAAGTCCTATCTTCGGCCATGTTCGCTCTGAACCGTTTGTTCTATGGTGTAGAGATGGACCATCCTTGGTCCGAATGCGTCGTGGGAAGTGTCATCTTGCAGTTCTCGGGGTGTAAACTCCATTTGAGTTAATCTCTATATGTACAGACACCACCACACACCAATAATATCACCACACACACACACACACTACCACACACCACCAACGCCACCACCAGGCGTTGACGGGCGTCAACGCCCGGTGGTGGTGGTAGCTCCCGTGTGGCAGAGCTCTTGAATCGGAGCTCTTGGAGTTCAAAGCTTGTGGAGCTCAGGGCTCGGAAATGACGTCATCGCATGCATGCGCGCGTACCTGTGGTGCACCCTGTACCCTATAGCCCATCGTCCAATACATATGGAATGATGAGGGACACGAGTTAATCTCTATATGTACAGACACCACCACACACCAATAATACCACCACACACACACACACACTACCACACACCACCAACGCCACCACCAGGCGTTGACGGGCGTCATCGCCCGGTGGTGGTGGTAGCTCCCGTGTGGCAGAGCCCTTGGATCGGAGCTCTTGGAGCTCAAAGCTTGTGGAGCACAGAGCTCGGAAATGACGTCATCGCATGCATGCGCGCGTACCTGTGGTGCATCCCCACCCTGGTGTACCCTATTCCCTACGGCCTATAGGGTACAGGGTGCACCACAGGTACGCGCGCATGCATGCGATGACTTCATTTCCGAGCTCTGAGCTCCACAAGCTTTGAGCTCCAAGAGCTCCGATCCAAGGGCTCTGCCACACGGGAGCTACCACCACCACCGGGCGATGACGCCCGTCAACGCCCGGTGGTGGCGTTGGTGGTGTGTGGTAGTGTGTGTGTGTGTGTGTGTGGTGGTATTATTGGTGTGTGGTGGTGTCTGTACATATAGAGATTAACTCGTGTCCCTCATCATTCCATATGTATTGGACGATGGGCTATAGGGTACAGGGTGCACCACAGGTACGCGCGCATGCATGCGATGACGTCATTTCCGAGCCCTGAGCTCCACAAGCTTTGAACTCCAAGAGCTCCGATTCAAGAGCTCTGCCACACGGGAGCTACCACCACCACCGGGCGTTGACGCCCGTCAACGCCCGGTGGTGGCGTTGGTGGTGTGTGGTAGTGTGCGTGTGTGTGTGTGTGGTGATATTATTGGTGTGTGGTGGTGTCTGTACATATAGAAATTAACTCGTGTCCCTCATCATTCCATATGTATTGGACGACTAATCAAAATTTCGCTACCACTCGTACTGATGACGTCACCAATGACGTCACAGATGCTGTGGACATCCCGCAAATCGTGGAAAAAAAATGGCACTGAGCCAATTATAAAATATGTTCTTTGGCTACTACTCGTACTGATGACGTCACCGATGACGTCACAGATGCTGTGGACATCCCTCAAATGGAGTTTACACCCCGAGAACTGCAAGATGACACTTCCCACGACGCATACGGACCAAGGATGGCCCATCTCTACACCATAGAACAAACGGTTCAGAGCGAACATGGCCGAAGATAGGACTTTCTGAAATGGCGACTTCTGATTGGTACAAGAACAGCTGAGAATACATCTAACGGGCAAGAACGAGTATGACAGATGCAGTGCCAAATGACGGCCTCTGATTGGACAAGAGGCTACTTGTATTGTAAACCTACCCAACGCGGCTCCCCCAGCGTGGGTATGATGTAACATTGGGGAGGATAAACTATATGAAAAAACTTGTTGTTGTTGTTCTCTCATCCTTGTTGTTGTTGTTGTTCTCTCTTCGGTCTATATCATGGCGTCAAGGTGTTAGGCTAGGGCGTAACGACGGTCATTGACGCGCGCCACTGCATTTCGATGTATTAGTGTCTAGAAAAATGAGCGCTTTTGGGCTAATTCACCAGGGCGTTGAAGCGTTGAGCTTGGCGTTGGCTGGCGTTGCTACAAGATGCCACTTCACACGACGCATTCGGACCAAGGATAGTCCATTTCTACCCCATAACATCTTCTTCACACCCCCAAATGCCCACTTTGGCTACTACTCCTACTGATGACGTCACCGATGACACCACAGATGGAATGGACATCCTTCAAATCGAGGCCTACACCCCGAGAGCTACAAAATGACACCCCACACGACGCATTCGGCGCAATAGTCGTCCATCTCTACACCAAATACCTGCATTCACTCCCCCCAAAATGGCCACTTTACTTACTACACCCAACTGCGCATGCGCAGATTGACGCGACTTGCAATACAAAACACGCCATTCTGACTCTACCACACAAAAGCTTGACTTTGACACCGCCCACATCCCATTTGGACCACTAGTGGGCCATATCGGCCCCAAAATGTCTATTTCCATACTACGGCCTCCCTGCGTATGCGCAGAATGACGATATTCTTACCACACTTCCACCCAGTCGGATGCTCCCTCACGTGTGCTTCACATTGATACCTCACTTGACTCCATCGGACCAATATTGGCCCACCTTAACCCCAAAACGTCTATTTCCATTCCCTTTTCCCACAATTCCCTGTCTGCGCATGCGCAGAATGTCGAACACGCTCGACACACTAGTCCAGGCGGATGCCCCCTCACGTATCCTTCACAACGATACCTCACTCGACCCCAACGGCCCATTAGGGACTCACCTAGACCCCAATACGTCTATTTCCATACCCACTGCGCATGCGCATGCGCAGAATGTTGACAACGGCCGATACACTAGTCTAGGCGGATGCCCCCTCACATAGGCTTCCCATTGATACCTCATACAACTCGGCCCATTAGATCTCAAAACGTGTATTTCCATACCCTTGGTCTACTGCGCATGCGCAGAATGCCGATATTTCAACCCCCACGCACCCCATCGGATGCCCCCTCACATAGGTTTCACATTGATACCTCACTCGACCCCATCGGACCACTAGTGGCCCACCTCGACCGCAAAACGTCTATTTCCATGCCCTTTTCCCACAATTCCCTGTCTGCGCATGCGCAGAATGTTGACAACGGCCGAGTCACTAGTCCAGTCAGATGCCCCCTCATGTGTGCTTCACATTGATACCTCATACTACTCCATCGGACCACGAGTGGCCCACCTCGACCCCAAAACGTCTATTTCCATACCCTTTTCTCACAATTCCCTGTCTGCGCATGCGCAGAATGTTGACAACGACCGAGACACTAGTCCAAGCAGATGCCCCCTCACATAGGCTTCACATTGATACCTCATACAACTCCATCGGCCCACTAGGGGCTTACCTAGGTCCGAAACGTCTATCTCCATACCCTTTTCCCACAATTCCCTGTCTGCGCATGCGCAGAATGTTGACAACGGCCGAGACACTAGTCCAGGCGGATGCCCCCTCATGTGTGCTTCACATTGATACCTCATACGACTCCATAGGACCATTAGTGGCCCACAACGATCCGAAAACGTCTATTTCCATACCCTTGGTCTACTGCGCATGCGCAGAATGCCCATATTTCAACCCACACCCAGCCCATCGGATGCCCCCTCACATAGGTTTCACATTGATACCTCACTCGACCCAATCAGACCAATAGTGGCTCCCCTAGATCCCAAAACATCTATTTCCATACCCTTGGTCTACTGCGCATGCGCAGAATGCCGATATTCCAACCCCACACCCACCCGTCGGATGCCCCCTCACATAGGCTTCACATTGATACCTCATATGACCCAATTGGACCATTAGTGGCTCCCCTAGATCCCAAAAAGTCTATTTCCATACCCTTGGTCCACCGCGCATGCGCAGAATGACGCTATTTCAACCCCGCACCCAGCCCATCAGATGCCCCTTCACGAATGCTTCACATTGATACCTCATACGACCCAATCGGACTATGCAGCGTATTTGAATTCTGGGACTACTTTTTCTCCGCAGAGGCGACCGCATCACCGCCAGACATGACCGCATCACCGCGGAGGAATACACGGTCAAAGGTTGCCAGACCTATAGTGGTCAAAACTTGGCACCCAGCCAATGCTGATGCAATCCAGAACATGTCAGTACATGCCAATGCTGATGCAATCCATAACCTTGAGCTGGTGGCGCCCCCTGTCGGATGCAAGAGTTACCTCCCCCGGCAAAATAAGACTGTAAATGCTTGCTCCCTACTACTGACCTAAAAGGCCATGAAATGGAATATCGCAAATAGCTTTGACAAAACAAGCAGCACTGGAAATTAGAACACATCATAATACATATATGTACTGTGACAATTAAAATATGACTTCTAGTAGGCCAAGCTCTACCAGGCATCCATTACGTTCTGCTTCGCGCCTCTCCATGTAGCGCTGTAAGGGTCTCACGGACTGTGCCGGAGTTGACCCGAGGTCATCTGTTGCCACAGTGAACGAACATGGCGACCGTCTAACTGGGCGAATTGATATCAGTCGCTACTCACCGATATATATTTCCGCAACATATAGTTCTAGGGTAATTTGTCAAAAAGCTGCCTTCAAACTGTGTGAAACTGGCGTTTTGAAAAACATTGAATAATTGTTTAGTGTATTTCGAGATAAATATGCATTTTGCGATCAGTAAAACAGTCAGGTAGTACAGTTCTTGGTTTTTACAAGAATCCTGTAAAAAATGGCGAGACCCCTACAGGGGTAAATGCAGCGTAGCGCAAAGCACCCTGGGAGAGGATGCTAGTAGGCATGCACAAATTACTGGGACAAGTATGGTGGCTGAGAAGTCTACCTTTACGTGAAAATATGGTGGCTAAGAAATCCACATTTCACATACATTTTCACATGCATAACTCAATAACAAGCATGCAATAGGACGTCTACTTTGCATAAAAAAAATTCTCTAGAAGCAACTTGAAAGTTTAGTCTTACCTAAGGGCGTCTACTGAAAATTCTGTTAATCATCACTCGTTCAAAAGAGCATATCTTATGTCCTACTCAAACACTGAATCGATCCTGATAACTACTGTGATGTTTAACGTGACGTGAATTTGAATCTAGTCTTATGGCTGATTTTATTCATTTTGAGTTATCTATCTTTATGGCTGCCGCACACTGTTTATAATAACTTTTTTTTATGAAATGTTATAATCAGTTTTACTAATATGTTTGCACGCAGGGTCAGTAGTAGAGAATAATAATTTGGGCGATTATTGATTTACTTTTCCGACCTTTGATCTTTGTGACGTCACTACCGATTACGGTCACGTGACGGAAAGTGACCTTTCACCCTTCTGATGCGCACAATACCGGACATGGCGCGAATGGTCAAAGGTCACTTCCGGTCACGTGTCACCGGAACCACAAGTGATGTCACTAAGGTCACGATCGTAGGTCATTGGTCTCCCAAATCCCCTTTCGGATAACAGGTCTCCCAATGCACCTCAGCAAGCGCACTTGATCTACTTACGTATTATTAATTCCCCTCATTTCCCTATAAACACGAGGGTCAGTGACAATTTGCGGCATCGTCAAAAATAAGACAGCCAAACACCCTAGAAAGATGCGCCCCAACCATCATAACAAGAACAAACCACATTAACGACATTATCTTGGGATGCCTTTACCTCGATTCATTCTCTCTTAAAAGAAATAAAATTGGTCACGTCAGGTCTTCGGACGAATCCCTAACAATGATTTCCAAACAGAAAGAAATCCGGCTCATAAATAGATTTCTTTCTCTGTGCGTGACAGCTTCAGGCAAACTGGACCGTTATGAAATGTTTGGTTAGTATTGGTTAGATTATTACCGCTAATTATGCCCATAAGAAAATAACTTAATAACAACTTGAAGTTACTGTACAGAGATTAGAAGAAATAATTATTCATATATTTTTGTCGTCAGAGAAACGATTTATATACGGTATTTATTTACATGTATCCCGAAAGCGTCCGCTCTTGTTAAACAGTTTCCGTTGTCAGAGAATTCAACTGGAGTGGAGATTCCCTGATTGGCGTACCTTGCACTGTATTGCTCGTGGTTAGGACTATCACAAAGACACTGACTGGTATCAATGTATTGTCTCACCAAAATTTTCTCGTCGGCAGGCAACATTTCCCAGAGTCAGACATGTTCCGCAAAGGTATTTCAAAGCTGTACATCTACCATACCACTACCACCGATGCAGTCTATGGTGAACTGGGGAGATATCCACTGATAATATCTATAGCCAGTCAAACAGTTAACTACCTGGGCCATCTAAATACTGCTCTAGATAACTCTCTTCTAAACGTGGCTCTGGACTACTGCAAGAATAATCCATCATCCTGGTACTCAAATGTATTAAATAGTATCCCCAAAATTCTCGGTCCCTATAACAGTATCGGTGGTGTGGCAAAAAAATTCAGCTTCCTCAGGCAAAGTACAAAAGATGTATATGTCCACTTTTGAACAGAACTGGAAAAAAAGAATTGTTAATGGACCATCGTTTTGTAACGAATTTAGGTATCCCCTAAACGTTAAATTACGACTAAACACAAGCCCGAACCGAAGCGCAAGTCTGGAGCGAAGAGTGCACCCCAACCCGAAAATGTGACGGAAATCGGGGTCCACATGATGCCACAACGCTCAACATAAATACGGGTATACGACGGATATATGACTGAATGAACTTACCGTCCAGTATTTGTGTCCATTCTTGGTCTGTGATATCAACAGAGAATACTGCATAATGTTCCCGTTGAAAACGAAACTGTGCAAACAATAACGGCGATATGATCAGCAGTAACGAAAGTGAAACGAAGTCGAGAATTCCCCGAAGTCTGCTTTGTGATAACGGTTGGAGTTATCGTTCCTAAACTGTACAATGGTGTGGGTTGTCTTTGACTGGATGGTGCAGATGGCGCTGCGGGAAAGTGTGACACTTCATACAGGCAACTAGACGTTACATTCACGAGGTCTGATGTGTATAAAAGACGGAGATCAGGCATGTAAATCACTTTTGATCTGAACTGCAACCAGGTAACTATATTCTTCTATTGAGCTTATAGACTGAACGGTGTATTGCATGCACAGACGTGTAATCGGTGGACGGTGCCTGCACGAAGAAGAGGGAACATAGGAAGTCCAGTGACTGTTGTATTAGTGAAGAGTATTGAGCAGTAGCGTTGTCGGCGAATGCTGGGCTGCGTTCGGGCGACCGGTAATATTCCAAGGGCTATGGAATTGGGCTGCTGATACATGGAAGCACTATACCGCACTGGCCGCACCTAGGATCCAACTGTACCTACCTGATTGGAGCTCGAAGGAAGAAGTCACTCTCACAAGCCAGCTTATGTGTTGGGGGCCCTGAACTGTTCACGGTGGAGAGGCATAACGCTGTCTTGAGAGCGTTCTCACCGTGAAACGGGTGCCAGAAAACTGGTACCAACATGGGAGGGGAAGCAGGGTAAGGAAGTGTTCGGTTTGACCGTATTTTTTTCCTTAATGCGTTGCGTTTATAAACCGAAAATATAATTTCCTCTCGTTTACTTTAAAAGTTATTAGCTTGAGAGAGAAAATACTGAATTTTCATATTCTCAATTTTCACCGAGAAGAGATTTGTCAAAGAAATATTACGAGTATTAGAAAATAAGCATTTGTTTGTTTTTGCAATTTTTGGCGATATTCTTGAGGGGAATTCCCTTCATATATAAAATATGACACCTTTAACCAAAACGAGTCTTACATATCGAAATGCGGTAGGTTTGATCCAAAATGATACTGAAGTATCGTTTTGGTTAAAGGTGTCATATTTTCACAATATTGAAATATGTCAAAACGCTTGTAATGCTCTTATTATCTGAAAGGATGTAGTTCACCGTCATTCGGCACATGATTCCTCGAGTTGATAATTGTAGCAGCTGCTTGGCCGAATGGTTACAGTGTCGGACTACAGATTAAAAGAAAACCAACACTTTGGTTCGAATCCCCAAATCCCCGAGAAATTTTATTTTTTTCTCTCATTTCTTCCTTTTTTCTCTCATCTTCATTTTGGACTTTAAAGTGCAATAGTGACGTGAAATAAAGACAGCGAACCCCTAACGCACATAATCCCTTATTTTATTATAATTCGTAAATAGAATTGCACACAAACAGCTCCACACTCAGTCAGACCACTTGTTCAGTATTTGAATATTCTGACGATCCAGCAGAGCAAAAAAAAATAATTGTTACACATATATAATTTCGTCTTAGGGCAGAGGAAAGTTGTAACTGTGAATTGAAAAGTTATAAGGTTAAACTTGTCTTATAGCAAGGCCTTTATTAAGGAAATGACCCTCAACAAGTGGTGACGCTTGCTTTCCCAAATGATTATGCATGTGCCAATATGTTTTTTGTTTGTTTGGTTTTTTTTTTTTTTTTTTGCAGTTACTTCCTTAACTATTGTTCGCTGAATTTTTGACAGTGAGTTTTCAGTTTTCGAGTAGGTTTATGTATTGATATAACTGCATGATTATTGGTCGTAACTATCTGGGTCGTTCATGAAAATACTAATGGCAACCGTATGAGAATATGAACCAGAATTTCCCATTAGACTGGCCTTGCCTGTCTGACAAAGAGTTGGAAAATACATGAGCATTACGTCACAATTTACCGGCCGGCTCGGAGCGAGACAATAGAGCAGCAGAGATCGACTCTGAAGGGAAAAATATCCATCCAAAGCGAACACCTCCTTTGATGTTATCTGAGACGTTGAAGGAAGTCTATCGAAGGAAGTCTGTTTTATCGGTCGTCGTGAGTACCTCAGTCTGGGCCGTTTACAGTGCCTATGAGCGCGCCACCGAAGCAGCATCTCAAAAGTGTTACAGACAGATTCGATGCCAGAGACGTGATATTAGACCACATCATCTAGCCGGATACATCCTGAGGAGAGGATCCTCGCAAGCCAGACTACGCCTGGATAGAAGTCAGCCGAGTCCACGGTTATTAGACGAACCTAGGTTGAGATAATAATCACATGGAAGAGGTGGCATCGCCGATACGTACAAACCAGGCGAAGACAGACGTATCCTCGGTGCGGAGATGAACCTAACTGTAGAGTGGAATTCTTACAAGAAGAAGCAGACGTATCCACGGTGGGAAGACGAACCGACCTGTAGAAGGGAGTAAACAGACGTATCCACGGCGGGAAGACGAGTCTATCTCTAGGAAAATACGTACCTGCGAAGACGGTCATATCCACGGTGAGAAGCCAAGACACATTCAGGGGATTTTCTGGGGAAGATATACTTACCTTGGAGGGAAGACGATACGGAAGCATCCTCGCAAGACAGGTTACAACTGTGGAAGACCGGACATATCCACGGTGAGGAGACGAACCTCCCTGTAGAGGGAATTTCTCTCAAGGAGAAGCAGACGTATCCACGGTGAGAAGACGGAGCAATCTCTGGGATCATACGTACCTGTAAGGGGAAGACGGTCATTCCACGGTGGGAAGACAGAACAATCTTTGGGACCATACGTACCTGTAAGGGGAAGACGGTCATGCCCACGGTGGGAGGCCACGACGTTTTCTGGGGACGATATACCTACCATACAGAGAAGAGAGCTGCTATATCCATAGCCTCGCTCCAACAGCCGGGAGAAGGAAGGACGTCGAGCCGCTATCCTTGGCCTCGCTCCAACGACATTCCATACCAGGCCGCCCCTACGATCACCTACTGTGTGGAAAGGGCCAGCAACCAGGTCGCCCTTTACGCGGCGCGTGTATATGATATATATAAACTGTACATATTTACATCTTTACTCACGATCATCCTGTACATTTAACTGAATATTATTGCACATTAATTGACTCTATATCAGCCTTGGTTGTCTCTACACTTTCCTACTTTCTCGATCCAGACAAAGTGACGGGCCGAACTGAATCTCTAGTTGGCAAGGACTAGTGTCGGCAGGAACAGCGGCCTGGCAGCTTGTACGCTACCATATAACGAGACCTAGCTCAGCTGCGTCCCGTTTATTGACCGGCCCGGCACACGTTACAGTGAATTCCACTTTTTGATTAAATGCCCTGGTTATAGCTTCTCTAGATGTCTATTATTTACAAATATATCACGGGCATGTGCCACCTTCATCAGTATGCCAGATAGGGCAAAATTTGTATGTATACTATGATTGTCTTTTTGAATTTGGTGCTAATACTGTTATATGGAAAATGGAATAGATCTTTGGATTATGGACGCGGATATTCTCTAATGGACGACGGCTGGATTATGAATGACGGACTAGACGCTTGTAATACTCTCTGCCGAGGACATGGTGGTCCTCTCTCTGGTAGTTAACTTTATTCATTGCAACCTAATTAAGAGAAAGTACTTGATGAACAATGTATCTTATTGAATCCGGTGAACATGTTGTGTTTTTGTTTTTTTGTTTTTTTTTCTCCAATCCTGTACACATTAACCCATCAGCGGGTAAAACAGTACAATTAAAGGTTCTATTCTATTCTATATTCTATACATCGTTGGACTCGCGCTTCGTGTGTTCATGTCACAACTGGTATACACCAACAATACATGCCATATTGCTAACGTCAAAACGTACGTTTGTGACTATTTTCTTGAGAAAGACCGACATCTCGGTTAATCATTGAAAACAGTCATAATTTGACTCTACCACCGGAAGCGTTTGCCCATGCAATGGACACGAACTCGATTATTCTGCGAAATATACGAGCATTCCTTATAGACTGTGATGCACTGATCAGTTTGGAAGCAACACTGACACAATTCATTGTCCTTGGATTAATATTTGACGATGGGCGCGACTTTCCGAGTTGTATCCTGGACAATCTTAATAGGCTACGAGTAATAAATAAGATTCGAATAATGAAATAACACAAAAATGACAAATTTTGACCCTCCTGGGGGGGGGGGGGTTACGTATCCTTAATGTAACTTCTGTAAACCCCCTTTTTGTATTGAACTGTTCTCAGTGAGTCCCAATCAATGTCAACAATATCTCTGATATCGGTCGCTCAACGTTGAGCCTACGTGGGTCCAAGATGGCGAACTGTACGTTGGCATAACATCCGTGAGCTGCGTATGTGATTCGTGGATGAAACATACGTTGATGTAACGTTGGTCGTTGGATCTATAAATAAGCTCGATTTTGGATATCTGCATTAATTTTCTCAAAGTTCTCACGAAGCTACGTCACGTCATTCCACGGATTCCACGCTTTACACAGCCCGTCAGCCAAACATTGGTGATCTGAGACGCGAATATTGAAAAAGCGTACGAGTGACGTATCCAAGAAGGCGATCAGCACACGGGATTATTCACGAAACACTGAACAACATAATGAACAATACATCGAACAAAGACCTCGGCAATTTCTGGACAGTGAAAAAAATACCTCGATAGTTCTCGGAGCAATACCTCGGCAATCAGTGAAAAATACCTCGGCAGTTCTCGGACAATACCTAGGCAATCAGTGAACAATACCTCGACAGCTCTCGTAACGTTACCTCGGCAATCAGTGATCAATACCTTGGCAATTTCAGGACAGTGGATAATATCTCGTACAATAAAAGCGTACCTGAGATACAACACATATCATGAATCGTTAGATTCTTGGTATGTGCTTTAGAATAGGTTTACCAGAAGACTATTCTGTGAAGTCATGTGACGCAGTCAGTATGTCGGCACCTCTTCCCACTGACCTTATATGTGTTGTAACTTTTACCTGTATATGGCGAGATTCTGCTGGTGGACGTTTCGTCCCCGAGGCCCGCCCCCTGTACGGACCTTTTGGTCTTTGATATATGTTGGCATTTGTGGGAAGTTGATGCTGGGTCGACATCGGGCCTTATATACTAGTCTTTTGTGTTAATTGCCGTCATTTACATCTGACGACGATACAGCTCACCAATCTCCAATGCACGAGTTGTCACAGCGAAACAGCTCACCAATTACCAGTATACGAGTTGTCAGAGCATTTCCATCATAGCTCTCTAGATTTGTATCCAATACCGCTTATGCCGGTGCTAGGGGCCGTGTGGTCATATCATCCAAGTTGCCACATGAACAGGTACAATAAAAGCGTACCTGAGATACAACACATATCACGAATCGTTAGATTCTTGGTATGTGCTTTAGAATAGGTTAACCAGAAGACTATTCTGTGAAGTCATGTGACGCAGTCAGTTTGTCGGCACCTCTTCCCACTTCCCTTATATGTGTTGTAATTTTTACCTGTATATGGCGAGATTCTGCTGGTGGACGTTTCGTCCCAGAGGCCCGCCCCCTGTACAGACTGACATTTTGGTCTTTGATATATGTTGGCATTTGTGGGAAGTTCATTCTGGGTCGACATCGGGCCTTACATACTAGTCTTTTGTGTTAATTGCCGTCATTTACATCTGACGACGATACGGCTCACCAATCTCCAATGTACGAGTTGTCACAGCGAAACAGCTCACCAATTATCAGTATACGAGTTGTCAGAGCATTTCCATCATAGCTCTCTAGATTTGTATCTAATAGCGCTTATGCCGGTGCTAGGGGCCGTGTGGTCATATCATCCAAGTTGCCACATGAACAGGTACAATAAAAGCGTACCTGAGATACAACACATATCACGAATCGTTAGATTCTTGGTATGTGCTTCAGAATAGGTTTTGCAGAAGACTATTCTGTGAAGTCATATGACGCAGTCAGTGTGTCGGCACCTCTTCCCACTTCCCTTATATGTGTTGTAATTTTTACCTGTATATGGCGAGATTCTGCTGGTGGACGTTTCGTCCCCGAGGCCCGCCCCCTGTACAGACCTTTTGGTCTTTGATATATGTTGGCATTTGTGGGAAGTTGATGCTTGGTCGACATCGGGCCTTACATACTAGTCTTTGTGTTAATTGCCGTCATTTACATCTGACGACGATACAGCTCACCAATCTCCAATGTACGAGTTGTCACAGCGAAACAGCTCACCAATTACCAGTATACGAGTTGTCAGAGCATTTCCATCATAGCTCTCTAGATTTGTATCTAATACCGCTTATGCCAGTGCTAGGGGTCGTGTGGTCATATCATCCAAGTTGCCACATGAACAGGTACAATAAAAGCGTACCTGAGATACAACACATATCACGAATCGTTAGATTCTTGGTATGTGATTTAGAATAGGTTAACCAGAAGACTATTCTGTGAAGTCATGTGACGCAGTCGGTGTGTCGGCACCTCTTCCCACTTCCCCTATATGTGTTGTAATTTTTTCCTGTATATGGCGAGATTCTGCTGGTGGACGTTTCGTCCCCGAGGCCCGCCCCCTGTACAGACCTTTTGGTCTTTGACATATGTTGGCACTTGTGGGAAGTTGATGCTGGGTCGACATCGGGCCTTACATACTAGTCTTTTGTGTTAAATGCCGTCATTTACATCTGACGACGATACGGCTCACCAATCTCCAATGTACGAGTTGTCACAGCGAAACAGCTCACCAATTACCAGTATACGAGTTGTCAGAGCATTTCCATCATAGCTCTCTAGATTTGTATCTAATACCGCTTATGCCGGTGCTAGGGGCCGTGTGGTCATATCATCCCAGTTGCCACATGAACAGGTACAATAAAAGCGTACCTGAGATACAACACATATCACGAATCGTTAGATTCTTAGTATGTGCTTTAGAATAGGTTAACCGGAAGACTATACTGTGAAGTCATGTGGCTCTGTCGGTATGTCGGCACCTCTTCCCACTTCCCTTATATGTGTTGTAATTTTTACCTGTATGTGGCGAGGTTCTGCTGGTGGACGTTTCGTCCCCGAGGCCCGCCCCCTGTACAGACCTTTTGGTCTTTGATATATGTTAGCATTTGTGGGAAGTTGATGCTGGGTCGACATCGGGCCTTACACACTAGTCTTTTGCGTTAATTGCCGTCATTTAAATCTGACGACGATACAGCTCACCAATCTCCAATGTACGAGTTGTCACAGTGAAACAGCTCACCAATTACCAGTATACGAGTTGTCAGAGCATTTCCATCATAGCTCTCTAGATTTGTATCTAATATCGCTTATGCCGGTGCTAGGGGCCGTGTGGTCATATCATCCAAGTTGCCACATGGACAGGTACAATAAAAGCGTACCTGAGATACAAAACATACCACGAATCGTTACATTTTTGATATGTGCTTTAGAATAGGTTTACCAAAAGACTATTCTGTGAAGTCATGTGACGCAGTCAGTATGTCGGCACCTCTTCCCACTTCCCTTATATGTGTTGTAATCATTGAAAAGTGAACAATATACAGGCAATTCCAGGACAGTGAACGTCGGATAGTGAACATTCCCTCGGCGATCAGTGAACAATACCTCGGCAATTCCCGGACAATACCTCCGCAATCGGTGAACAATACCTCGACCGCTCTCGTAACGTTACCTCGGCAATCACTGATCAATACCTTGGCAATTTCAGGACAGTGGATAATACCTCGGACATCCTTGAACAGTGAACAATATACAAGCAATTCCAGGACAGTGAACGTCGGATGTCACGAAATTAGCTGCTTCACATTGGGCGTAAGTGTAATTTGGTGGGGTTTTGTGGCTACATCGCCTAAATAGGAAGTGTATTTTTTTTTAACTCGTTGGAGTTAGTTCTTTAGCTTCGTCTCGGGAAATCCGAAGTCGCGAGAACTTTTTCAGAATCGTACCGTACGGTTTTGATAACGATGAATTATAAAATATAGCAGCCACTACAATGTTAATAAAATGTGGATACATCACCATTATAGTGCAGGTATCCACATTTTCGGAAAACCTGGTTTTTGGTGATTTTCAAAATGTGGATACATATGGTATGTTTGTACCCACAAAAAACACCAAATTACAGTTACGCCTCACGTCGTTTGATTCAGTGAGCTGTTCCAAATCATTTACGCATCTGCACAATGCCTGTACGACTTGTGGAAAAATATTCAGTCGCCTGCGAGATCTACGGCGTCACGAACGGACAGTCCATGGGGCACTCAAGCATCCATGCGAGGAGTATGGCACCCTTTTCAAACTGCCGGGTCAACTGAGACAACATCTCCGGATCATCCATGGACGCTCACAGCCATATGCTCCTTCTAACTCGGCAGATACGGTACCCGGCGACTCCTTTGCTGACGACCATTTAATCGAGGATCCGGCGGACATCCCTTCTGATGTAGTTCCAGATACCAATACAGTGAACGATTACGCTGTCTAGTCCGTCATTCATAATCCAGCCGTCGTCCATTAGAGAATATCCGCGTCCATAACCCAAAGACCTATTCCATATCCATATAACAGTATTAGCACCAAATTAAAAAAGACAATCATAGTATACATAATAAACATAGGCTTGTTTCCTGCAAAGAGAAGCGGTCAACAGTTTTCAATGATGCCGGCAAGACATCATGATGTTCCAAAAATATCAAATCCGTATCGCTGATCAGTATTCTTAATCCATAATATTCGTTATAGAGTCGTCATCTAAAAAGATGTATCTCAGTCACGCTTTGATTGTGACTGTTCATATGAGCACCATGAGGATCTTGAAGTACATGGGTTCATACGGCCCCTAGCCTCGGGTTAAGCGGAGTTAGACACAAGTTATATACGAAACGTAACGCCATAGATCTTGCACGCTACGTTGGTATTTTGCTATCAGCATGCGATATGTATCGCCAAATTTGAGAAACTTTGAGTGGAGGCGCTTGGAGGAATAGCCTTGTTTTATAAGTTTCTGTAACAATGTTGATCGAGACCTTCCAGTAGACGGCTTTATGCTTATCAATCAACGATACGACTAATTTTATCATCCTTGGGTATACTGTGTGTTAGTATGGGATAGAATATAAGAATAATCAAACCGAAGCAGAGCACAAAACAAAATTAGGCAAGCATCGGTTGTCAAAATCGTGTCAACTTTCCTGTGTTCTCCTCACGGACATCTCCAAAGATTATATAGCAATGAATATTTCAGGGAAACATTATCGATAAGTTGGAAGCCATACAATAGGAAGTCTAGTTTACATGACAAATTTTTCTAGCAGCAGGGTCCGTGTAACCTTGCACAATTCAATTTTCGTTTTTTTGTTTTTTGGTTTCTCAAAATCAAAAAGTGAAATTTGACCGTAAATTTTCAGTTTTCGTTTTTTGTTTTCGGTTTCTCAGAATCAAAAATTGAAATTTGACATTCAATTTTCAATTTTCGTTTTTTTGTTTTTGTAATCCCAGAATAAAAAAATTGAAAATTGACGGTCAAATTTCAATTTTTGATTTTAAGATCACAGAAACAAAAAACGAAAATTGAAAATTGACGGTCAAATTTCAATTTTTGATTTTGAGAAACGAAAAACGAAAATTGAATTGTGCAAGGTTACACGGACCCAGCAGCTTAAAAGTTTAAAGTCTAACCTAAGTTAGTCCATTAAATATTCTCTTAATGATCAGTCGTTCAAATGAGCAAGTCCTACTTCGAACCCTGAACAGATCCTTATATCCACTGTCATGCTTAACGTGATCTGAATTTGAATCTAGTCTTATGACTGATTTTATTTAATTTGATTTATCCAACTATATGGCTGCCGCACACTGAATATAATAACTTTTTTATGTAATGTTATAATCAGTTTTACTAATATGTTTGCATGCAGGGCCAGTAGCAGAGAAAAGGGATTTGGACGATCATCGACCTGCTTTCCCGACATTTGATCTTTTTAACGTCACTACCGATCACGGCCATGTGACATCAAGTGATCTTTGACCCCGGTCATACGCTCAATACCTGAGAACATGGAGCGCATACTCACACGTCACTTCTGGTCACGGGACCGCAACCGGAAGTGAAGTCACCACGGTCAAAGTTCTCGAAAGTAGGTAGAGTGACCTCTCAAATCCCCTTTCGGATAACAGGTTACCAGCGTCTGGTCTGTCATTCATTATTCAGCCGTCGTCCATTAAAGAATATCCACATCCATGATCCAAATTACAAGCATCTGGTCTGTCCTTCATCACTCAGCCGTCGTCCAGTAAAGAATATCCGCGTCCATAGTCCAAAGACATATTCCATATTCCATATAACAGCATTAGCACCAAATTCAAAAAGATAATCAAATTATACATAAACATAGACTAGTTTCCTGCAAGAGAGAAGCGGTCAACAGTTTTCAATGATGTTGTCAAGACATCATGATGTTCCAAAAATATCAAATCCATATCGCTGATCAGTATTTTTAATCCACAATGTTCGTTGTAAAGTCGTCATCTAGAGAATGATATATCTCACTCACGCTTTAACTGTGGATGTTCATATGACCACCATGAGAATGTTGAAGTACATGGGTTCATACGGGCCCTAGCCTCGGCTTAAACGGGTTTAGACACAAGTTACGAAATGCAACGCCATATATCTTGAACGCTACGCTCGCGTTTTGCTCTCAGCATGCGATATGTTTCGCCACATTTAAGAAACCTTGAATGGAGTCTTTACGTCTCTCAATACACCTCAGCAAACTCACTTGATCAACTCACATATTATTGATTTCCCGTAATTTCCCTATTAACACGAGGGTCAGTGAGAGCGTCATTCTCAAAAAGCAACACAGCAAAACACTCTAGAATCACAACAAGAACAGAAACAACATCAGCGACATTAACTCGGGTTGCCTTCTCCTCGGCTCGTTCTCTCTTAAATAAATAAAATAGTTCATGTCCGGTCTACGGGCGAATCTCCAACAATGCGTTTTCAAACAAAGAAATCTCTGCGCGTGACAGCTTCAGACAAACTGGGTCATTATGCAATGTTTGCTTAGATATTGATTAGATTATTACTAGTAATTACGACCGTAAGAAAATAAGTTAATAGCAACCGGAAGTTAATGTACAGAGATTAGAAGAAATAATTATACATACATTTTTGTTGTCACAGAAACGACATTTATATACGGTACTTGTTTACACGTATCCCGAATGCGTCCGCTCTTATGCAATAGATTCCAGAGTCAGAGAATTTAACCGTAGTGGAGATTCTCTGATTGTCGTACCTATAGTCAATATTATCAGGAAGACACTGACTGATATCACTTTATTGTTTCACCAACAATTTTCTGGCCTTCAGCCAACACGCCCGTACATTTTCGAGAGTCAGACATGTTCGGCAAATGTATTTCAAAGCTGTACGTCGTTGGACTCGCGTTACGTGTGTTCATGCCTCAGCTGGTATACACCAACAGTATATGCCATATGACTAACTTCAAAACGTGCGTTTGTGACGGACTATTTTCTTGTGAAACACCGACATCTCGTTTAATCATTGAAAAAAGTCATAATTTGACTCTACCACCGGAAGCGTTTGCCCATGCAATGGACATGAACTCGATTATTCTGCGAAATATACGAGCATTCCATATAGACTGGGATGCACTGATCAGTTCGGAAGCAACGCTGACAAAATTCATTGTCCTTGGATTAATATTTGACGATGGGCGCGAGTTTTCGAGCTGTGTCATGGACAACATTAATATGCTAAAACAATTTAAACTTAACCATTGCACCATAAGTCAATGGAAAAAATACTTTTAGCTAATAACCATTTGACCGATAGCGTTTGGAATACGATTGCTCTATACACAAATCTAAAATTCATCGTTCTGTCATCCAATCGCCTCATTACCATACCGAGTTCCGCATTAGAAAATTTGACCCATCTGAATGATCTTTACCTGAGCCACAATAACATTTGGGCAGTGAGTCCATTCCTCCATCCTGGCTTGGATCTAGTCTACTTCAATCTGGCGTATAACAACGAATCTACGGTTGGCAATGGTACGTTCTACAACAGAGCGATACATGAACTCCGGATAACAAAGCATCGTCTGTTACAGGTCGCGTACGTCCATGTCTCTAAGTTACACATTGCGTCGGCTAATCTATCTCACCTCCCCGACGGAGTTTTTAACAGAGTTTCTGGAATAAACTACCTACATCTGGAAGACAACCAACTGAATGAAACAAACTGGTTGAACCCTAAACTATGCCGCTCTCTAAAGTCGCTTCATCTTTCGTCGAATCAATTCGAGGTGTTTCCATCCGGGTATTTTTGTGAAAATATATCCAGTAGTGATCTCAACGTTTACCTCGAACGTAACATTCTACGTACCGTGGATTTATCCCAGGTGAGACTGAGACATGCTAGATTCACCGAGAATAATATATCCTTGGTTATTAACCCCTGCCTCAGATCTGACGATATCGCCACTCTAGCTTTTACTGACAACAATCTGAAAGAAATTCCTCCAGTTATGATTCAGGTCAAAGGACAAGAATTGTCATTTCGGTTATACGCATCGAAGAACAAGCTAACGACTGTGCCAGCAATAGTTTTCCAGGTCGAAAAGATGAAGTTAGTTGAACAATCCCTGTTACTTGAGGCCGAGATCGTTCTATCCAATAACAATTTCATTGAATTGACGGAGCTTAATATGAAAGTGTATGACTGTGACCGACTTGACCAGAATTTTACGAAGATCAGTGTAATGTTGGAATTAAGTAACAACAACATTTCTACTTTCCCTCCGTGTTCAGTGTTCATGGCTAACGCTTACGAGATAAGAACGCTACGGTTGGACAACAATTACATACAGAACATGGTTTGGGACGATTGTCCGCAGGACGTCATCTTGGTCACTCTAGACCTGAGTCTTAACGGCATGGAAACGTTCGAACTGTCGCCTCGAATGACCAGGAAGTCACACTGGACAGTTCAAAGGCTGTACCTGAACGGGAATAAGTTAACAACTCTGCAGTGGGATTTCTTCTGTATTGTTGCCTTTGTCTCTGATTTGGACCTACGGGACAACAGACTGATACATTTACCAGAATTGTGTATGCCTTCACATGGTGGCCCATTTCGGTTAATGAAGTTGTCAGAGAATCCCATTCAGTGCTACTGTGAGCTGGCATACCTGTGGGCAATTATGGGGCATGGCACCATGTGTTCGTATGTGGTGCCGAATGGAAACAAATCTTCTGTGTTGCTCGGGGAATTTTGGAAACACAATTGCACCGAGAATAGACATCTATCCACTGTCAGCTCAAAATCCATGTCCTTGTCGCCATCCGTTTTCTCAGCAGCACCGCTGGTTTATTACAGTTTACACATCGCCATTTGCCTCTCATCTCCTCTAGCCAAGTCGACCACATCACAGAGTTCTCTATATCAGCTTGGCAGTTTTGGCTAGTGGAAGGTGAATTTTGTGCCACCTGGTGGAAGTTCATTCTGAGGAAGTTGTTTTCCCCAAAGTTTCACCAGTTAACATGTATTTTCAAGCTTATCAGTCATCGCAGCTTTCAAATGCAAAATGCCACTTCTTTAGTTGTATCCCCAAACTTTTACCCTTTATTTTCAAGCTTATCAAGCTTCAAATGCAAAATGCCACATCTTGACGGAAAACTGGTATCCAAATCCTCGATGAAACGCCTTAATCTTCGCATTTGTACTAGTTTGATCGCGGTGCATTTTGTACATCTATCCTGTTGTATTATATGAAGCAGATACCGCAAAACTGAATTTCTTAATTCAACTGACAATCCAAATGCTGGACTGCTCACACGTGTGATAATGCATTAAAGTGAAAAGTCTTTGGTACTTATTCCAGCCTGGTTACGTTGTGTCTGCGTGGAAAAACTTTCAAGTCAGATGAGAATTATTCTCACATTGGGAACATTATATATTATGGGTAAAAACAGCTTGACATGAATTCCCCGGAAAAGACCTTTCGCTAAAAACGACTTTTCATTTGTTTTATTGATAACTTTGACTCAATTTGCTTTGGTGTTATTGAGGTGTGCATTGCATAGGTAAACCTTATATTACAAGCTGTCAGATTCACATGAGGGAATTATATTTGGTTCTGAATGCAGCTGGTTTAATACAAAAATCCTTTCCAGTAGGCACCAGATTCGATCTTCATGCAGTGTTCAGCTATACGATTCGAAATGCATGGATGAAAAGATGCGCTAAAATTGTACTTGTGAATCCCCAATTTGATTTTTGAGTTTTAGTTCGGAGACTAAACTGTACTAAGGGTTTGGTGTATGCAGAATGTAAACACATTCATATTAAAATTGTATTTAAAAGGGATCGTCGATAGCATGCATCATGTCTCAAAGTTAATTTAAATTAACACCTCTACATGCTCTAGTTTGGGGAGCATACAAAATGCTCCAATGTTAACGGGATATTAAACCCTTGAAAAAAGTATCCTGTAACTGAAAGAATAGTTCCATCACTGTCCAAAAGTATTTTTTATTAATCTATCCGATTTTTTTAACCGAACATTTAATATATGTATTTGTATGGTGGTCGGTTATACGACCATCCATTTTCCTATTCTCTCAATTATTGCAGATAACCACAAAACACTCATCGTTATGCTGGCTCAGTACGGAAGTAGACATCGACTGGAAAGTATTTTGAACGTTTAACGTGGAACATTATTGCTTATTTAATGGTTCAATAATCATGTACATAATTTACATAATTGAGCCTAGATTATGCAACTGGACCAAAATATTTGTTTGCCATTTCACCAACCTTTATCTGTACGCAACTCCGTTAGGAAGACCATGGCGTGCAAGGATGTCTCCAACTACAACCTGCCCACAGGTACATATCCCAAAAATGTCGAATATATACATCAGAGCTCCCGTTATCGGCAAATTAGCCAAGATGGTTCCTCTCAGACATGCAGATTTGTTACTATGTCGATGTCTAGTCCATATTACAGTGTGCATAGCAGTACATTTAAAGAAAGGAAAAAGAAAAAATATAACATCGAGAAATATCAAAAAGAAATATAGCAACGCGTTGCAATGCTCGGGTTGCAAGCGCCATCACAGCCAATGAGCAACAGCATTAGTTCAGATGTGTTCAGTTTCTGACAAAAAAAAATATTGTTGTTGTTGTTACCTCACAATGGTGCAGGAAAGACAACAACACCATCACCAACACATATTTAATTAAAGTGCAGTGCCTCATATTCTACATCTTACCTTGTTACTTTGTGTGAGGTCTAAACTGTAAACAGCCACATTCGCAACGGAGAAATAACTGAAGTCTTCATATAGTTTCTCGAACACTCAAACCACTCATCAACATCTGCCCGGGCGAAAAACTTGCTGGTCACGTGATTACACGGCATTCCTCATGTCCATATTTGGCACGACGGGTGTCGGAATAGAACCACATGATGGAAGGCCCTAGGGTAAACTATGACTGCAATGTTAGTTAGCTTATTCCTATAAATCACCCTATTTTCGAGCCATTGCTATGACGTACCAATGTTTGAGCATTAGCCCTATTGCAGAATTGTATCCGTCCCTGTCAAAACACGGAAGCGAAGCGATGAGTAATTATATAATTATTTAATTGTATATATCTAATTGTATAATTATTTCTCTTCCCCAAAGAATGAAAGAATGCATTATAATTATGTTATAAAATAACACGATTTTGTGTAGATATGTTGATTTGAAAACAACACAACTTATTCAACACAACTTATTTTCGCAGTGTACGTTTGTGTAGAAATTTCGGCAGCAGCATGTACACGCAGAGAATGAACGGTTATTTAAGTCTATTCTGTCGGCTGGCGGAGAGTCTCACATCAGGTGGAACATATGACCATTGTATACCGGCGAGGCTACGCGGGGCTTTACGTTTACCGAGATAGCGGACAAACAGTTGGTAGGGGGGCATGCTGACCCCCCTCCCCCAGGCCTGGTAGGATTAATGGAGGAAGGGAGGGAGGGGGAACAAATCAGGGGGTGTTTTTTGGTGATGCTAAGACATATGTTTCAGTAAAATGCACTGAATCGCGTTGAATCAACATACTGAATTTTTGCGTAATTTTGGAAGAAGTATGGCTAAAACATCACTTTTCTGGTACCCCACATGGCCGCCATTTTGAATTTACCCATGATCCTCTGCTCGGGGGTCATGCAAATAGGCTCAAAATGACCCCAAAATGATAATCTAAAAAGTGTCAGCTCTCAATTTTTTGCCGTTCCCGAGATAAGAGCAAAAAACCAACAGGGGGAGCGGAAACGCATTCAATTGTCACAAATGTACCGCGGGTTTGATGGTTCACTCAGAATGTACAATCATATTGAAATTGTATTTAAAGGGACCGTCGACAACTGACAGGCAGATTAATTCTAGCAGGTCTCAAAGATAAGTTGAATTATCACCTCTAGTTTGGGGAGCATACAAACTGATTCGATATTAATGGAGCTGCGCTAGTCTACCTGCCTGAATGTTGCCGACCGTCCCTCTGTTCGGAGAAATGGGTCTACAATAAATCAGCAAGGTATTCAACAAAAGTGAGTTCTCTCTTGATTGTATTTTAAGCCACAAAATCTTCCGAACCATTAAAACACCAATGTAAGATGGTTACGAGAATAACATCTCCAGCGTCATCCACGACCCCAACGTGAAACTCTCCATCCCGCGTACAATCCCAGGTCGTTTGGTGGTTGAAACTGTCTCAATATGCGTTTGGTAGGAACTGTTTACATATAACAATGGACACATTACAACACAGTCCCAATTTTATAATTAAGTGTGATAAAGCCGTTGTAGGAGTAATTTGTTGGAGAAAATGTGTATTTGCTTACATTTTTTTATTGAGAAGGTTTTAAATGCGCACTCGTGATTCTCTCACGTATACTACTTTTAACAAGTAAGATGACTAATCTTATCATCCTTGGGTATACTGTGTGTTAGTATGGGATAGAATATTAGAATAATCAAACCGAAGCAGAGCACAAAACAAAATTATACAAACATCGCTTGTCAAAATCGTGTCAACTTTCCCGTGTTCCCCTCATGGGCATTTCCAAACATTATATAGCAATGAATATAATTTCAGGGAAACATTATCTGTAAGTTGGAAGCCATGCATAACTCTATTATAAGCATGCAATAGAACGTCTACTGTACATGACAAATTTCTGTAGCAGCAGCTTAAAAGTTTAAGGTCTAACCTAAGTTAGTCCATTAAATATTCTTTTAATGATCAGTCGTTCAAATGAGCAAGTCCTACTTCGAACCCTGAACCGATCCTTATAACCACTGTCATGCTTAACGTGATCTGAATTTGAATCTAGTCTTATGAATGATTTTATTTAATTGGATTTTTTCAACTATATGGCTGCCGCACACTGAATATAATAACTTTTTTATGTAATGTTATAATCCTGACCACGAGGTTTTGTTCTATAAGTTACCTCGGTGGAAATTAGCGAAATTATCGTGGGTTTCCTTCCCCTCGATTCCTTCTCTCTTAAAAGAAAACCTACATGTCATGTCCGGTCTACAGGCGAATCTGAAATAATGCGTTCCAAACAGAGAGGAATCCGAATCATCAAACATTCCTTCATCTGCGCATGACAGCTTCAGGCAAACTGGATCATTAAAAAATGTTTGGTTAGATACTGGCTAGATTATTACCGGTAATTACGATCGAAAGAAAACAAAACAATGACAACCGAAAGTCACTGCACAGAGATTAAAAGAAATAATTATACGTATATTTGTGTCGTCAGAGAAACGACATTTATATACGGTAATTACTCACATGTATCCCGAATGCGTCGGCTCTTGTTTAACAGTTTCCAGAGTCAGAGAATTCAACCGGAGTGGAGATTCCTTAATTGGCGTATCTATACAGGTATTGGACTGTATTGCTCGTGGTCAGGATTACAGAAAGACTGACTGATATCACTTCATTGTTTCGCCAACAATTTTCTCGCTGGCAGCCAACACGCCCGTACATTTTCGAGAGTCAGACATGCTCGGCAAAGGTATATCAAAGCTGTACGTCGTTGGACTCGCGTTACGTGTGTTTATGCCTCAGCTGGTATACACCAACAGTATATGCCGTATGACTAACGCCATAACGTGCGTTTGTGACGGATTATTTACTTGTGAAAGACCGACATCTCGGTTAATAGTTGAAAACAGTCATAATCTGACTCTACCACCAGAAGCGTTTGCCAATGCAATGACCAAACTGGATTATTCTGCGAAATATACAAGCATTCCATATAGACTGTGATGCACTGATCAGTTTGGAAGCAACGCTGACAAAATTCACTGTCAATGGATTAATATTTGACGATGGGCGCGAGTTTCCGAGCTGTGTCCTGGACAATCTTAATATGCTAAAACAATTGAGGCTTAACGTTTGCAACATAAGTCAACTGGAAGCCGATGTATTGTTTGCATTACCGTTGGTGTTACTTGACATTCGAAGATGTGGGCTGAAGTCCATTATATCACCATCCATGATTCCGAAAGAAACTGATCTAACGACAATACTTCTAGCTAATAACCATTTGACCGATAGCGTTTGGAATACGATTGCTCTATACACAAATCTAAAATTCATCGATCTGTCATCCAATCGCCTCATTACCATACCGAGTTCTGCATTAGAAAATTTGACCCATCTGAATGATCTTGACCTGAGCCACAATAACATTTGGGCAGTGAGTCCATTCCTCCATCCTGGCTTGGATCTAGTCTCCTTCAATCTGGCGTATAACAACGTATCTACGGTTGGCAATGGTACGTTCTACAACAGAGCGATACATGAACTCCGGATAACAGAGCATCGTCTGTTACAGCTCGCGTACGTCCATGTCTCTAAGTTATACATTGCGTCGGCTAATCTATCTCACCTATCCGACGGAGTTTTCAACAGAGTTTCTGGAATAAACTACCTACATCTGGAAGATAACCAACTGAATGAAACCAACTGGTTGAACCCTAAACTATGCCGCTCTCTAAAGTCGCTTCATCTTTCATCAAATCAATTCGAGGTGTTTCCATCCGGGTATTTTTGTGAAAATATATCCAGTGGTGATCTCAACGTTTACCTCGAACGTAACATTCTACGTACCGTGGATTTATCCCAGGTGAGACTGAGAGAAGCTAGATTCGCCGAGAATAATATATCCTTGGTTATTAACCCCTGCCTCAGATCTGACGATATCATCACTCTAGCTTTTACTGACAACAATCTGAAAGAAATTTCCCCAGTTATGATTCAGGTCAAAGGTCAAGGATTATTATTCCGGTTATACGCATCGAAGAACAAGCTAACGACTGTGCCAGCAATAGTTTTCCAGGTCGAGAAGATGAAGTTAGTTGAACAATCCCTGTTACTTGAGGCCTCGATCGGTCTATAACAATTTCGTTGAATTGACGGAGCTTAATATGAAAGTGTATGACGGTGACCGACTTGACCGGAATTTTACGAAGATCAGTGTAACGTTGCAATTAGGTAACAACAACATTTCTACTTTCCCTCCGTGTCCAGTGTTCGTGGCTGACACTTACCAGATAAGAACGCTACGGTTGGCCAACAATAACATACAGAACATGGTTTGGGACGATTGTTCGCAGGACGTCATCTTGACCACTCTAGATCTGAGTCTTAACGACATGGAAACGTTCGAACTGTGGCCTCGAATGGCCAGGAAGTCACACTGGACAGTTCAAAGGCTGTACCTGAACGGGAACAAGTTAACAACTCTACAGTGGGATTTCTTCTGTATTGTTACTTTTGTGTCTGATTTGGACCTACGGGACAACAGACTGATACATTTACCAGAATTATGTATGCCTTCACATGGTGGCCCATTTCGGTTAATGAAGTTGTCAGAGAATCCCATTCAGTGCTACTGTGAGCTGGCATACCTGTGGGCAATTATGGGGCATGGCACCATGTGTTCGTATGTGGTGCCGGATGGAAACAAATCTTCTGTGTTGCTCGGGGAATTTTGGAAACACAATTGCACCGAGAATAGACATCTATCCACTGTCAGCTCAAAATCCATGTCCTTGTCGCCATCCGTTTTCTCAGCAGCACCGTTGGTTCATTACTGTTTACACATTGCCATTTGCATCTCATCTCCTCTAGCCAAGTCGATCACATCATAGAGTTTTCTATATCACCTTGGCAGTTTTGGCTAGTGGAAGGTGAGTTTTGTGCCACCTGGTGGGAGTTCATTCTGAGGAAGTTGTTTTCCCCAAAGTTTCACCAGTTCACATGTATTTTCACGCTTATCAATCAGCGCAGCTTTCAAATGCAAAATGCCACTTCTTTAGTTGTACCCCAAAGTTTCGCCCTTTATTTTCAAGCTTGAAATGCAAAATGCTTGACGGTAAACTGGTCTCCAAATCCTCGAAGAAAGGCCTTAATCTTCGCATTTGTACTAGTTTGATCGCGGTGTGTTTTGTACATTTATCCAGTTGTATTATATGAAGCAGATACCGCAAAAACTGAATTCCTTAATTCAATTGACAATCCAACTGCTGGACTGCTCACACGTGTGATAATACACTAAAGTGAAAAGTCTTTAGTATTTATTCCAACCTGCGTTTCTTTGTGTCTGCGTGGAAAAACTTTCAAGTCAGATGAGAATTACTTCCACATTGGGAACATCATATATTATGGGTAAAAACAGCTTGACATGAATTCCCCGGAAAAAGTCCTTTCGCTAAAAACGACTTTTCATTTGTTTTATTAATAATTTTTACTCAATTTGCTTTGGTTTGATTGATGTGTGCATTGCATGTGTATAGGTACACGTTATATCACAAGATGTCAGATTCACATAAGGGTTTTGGTTCTGAATGCTGCTGGTTTAATACAAAAATTCTATCCAATGACTTATAAGGTCAGTCGTTGTGAGTTACCTTCTCTTGGAAATTTTACTTATATATATGTCCAGTAGGCATCAGATTCGATCTTCAGTATTCAGTTATACGATTCTAAATGCGTGGATAAAAAGATGCACTAAAATTGTACTTTGTGAATCCCCAATTTGATTTCTGAGTTTTAGTTCGGAGACTAAACTGTATTGAGGGTTTGGTTGTCGTAATGTAAACACATTCATATTGAAATTGTATTTAGGGATCGTCGATAGCTGACTTCATATCTCAAAGATAAGTTAAAAATCGACCATAGAGGTCCATGTCCCCCGCTAGCAGCACCAGTTATGGTGGATTACATCCATGGACCTCTATGGTCGATTTTTTTGGTCGATGATATCTCATGTCATTGATGAAGAGTATGATTTGAAAATGGACTATCGCTGATGAGCTTAACATAATCTAATACAGCGGATGGCACCCATATTGGATAATGCACATCCATAAAACATAATACTAACTGCCCTCTCACCAATGTCCATGCACTCCCCAAGTTTGAAGTAGATTGGTTGAATCGTTCTAGAGTTATTGTCCAGACAAGATCTAAATGCCATCTTGGATTAATCAGGTAACTGAAAAGCAATGACAACTGTCCTCTCACCGATGTCAAGCCAAACTGCAAGTTTGAAGTCGATCAGTTGAATTGTCCAGACAAGATGCAACTGCTTAAAATGCAACATAATCCAATATTGCTGGTAGATGGCAGCCAAATTGGATTATGCTCGTTCATGAAACACAATCCTAACCGGGATCTCACCATGGTCAAGGGACTCCCCAAGTTTGAAGTAGATCAGTTGAATCGTACTCCAGCTATTGTCCGGACAAGATCAAACTGCTTAAAATCCAATGAAATCCAGTATAGCTGATGGTGGCCATATTGGATTAAGCACGTCCTTGAAAAACAATCCTAATCCTCCTCTCAGCAATGTCAAGGCACTCCCCAGGTATGAACTAGATCGGTTGAATCATTCTTGAGTTATTGTCCGGACAAGATCCAACTGCTTATAATACAATATGGCTGACGGCGGCCATATTAGATCACGCACATTGCTGAAAAACAATCCCAGCCGTCCTCTCACCAATGTCAAGGCGCACCCCAAGTTTGAAGTTGATCGGTTAAATCGTTCACGAGTTATTGTCCGGACAAGAAAATCTAAGATCCAACTGCTTATAATCCAATATGGCTGACCGCGGCCATATTGGATTATGCACATTGCTGAAAAACGATCCCAACTGTCCCCTCATCGATGTCAAGGCACTCCCCAAGTTTGAAGTAGATCAGTTGAACCGTACTCCAGCTATTGTCCGGACAAGATCAAACTGCTTAAAATCCAATGAAATCCAGTATAGCTGATGGTGGCCATATTGGATTAAGCACGTCCTTGAAAAACAATTCTAATCCTCCTCTCAACAATGTCAAGGCACTTCCCACATATGAAGTAGATCGGTTGAATCATTCTCGAGTTATTGTCTGGACAAGATCCAACTGCTTATAATCCAATATGGCTGACGGCGGCCATATTAGATTACGCACATTGCTGAAAAACAATCCCAATCGTCCTCTCACCAATGTCAAGGCACACCCCAAGTTTGAAGTTGATCGGTTAACTCTTTCCCCCTTAGACTTGTGGGGAATTTTCTCTCTCTGATCCATAATAGATTTGTAATGGCGCAGGTCTTTAACCCATGGACTGATTTCAATTTTCATACGTTTCCAGGGATGTAAAATATCTCATTTTATGTCCCATTTCATGTGGAAAAATATTTACCAATTGTCTCCCACAGACCCATTCTACGTAATTTGTTCACGTTTTATACCAGTATCAGCAACATTTATTCTAAAAATAAGTAATCTTGCGAGAAAATGTCTTGTGTCTGCTTTCCGTCTGTTGGAAATCACGAAAAAGGCGAAGAAATTGTCGCATTTTAGCTGCGTTTTGCAGCGTTCTGTTGTTGTTGTTACGCTGCAATTCCTATGTTATTTTATACCATTCTAAAGCTAATTCTCCGTAGATTCGGGATTTGACAGAGACATAACGAGATGGCAAGTTTTGAACGAGCTAAAACGGAAAAAGTCCCATATACTTCCACGCAGGAGAATGACGACGATAATAAATATTCATAAAGGTGAAAAATAAAACAGCATCACTGATTGGCCACCGTTGAGAGAGGCCCGGCGTGATTGAAGGAAGAGGGTTTATTTAGAAGGCCGGCTGAGAAACAATGGCGGACAAAACATTTACGGCGACGATATCCAGGTCCCAGGAAAATATATAAAATAAACTCAGATGGGCAGATTTGACGAGTTAGTCATCAAGGTTAGATACTTTGGTAGTTTATGCTCGCGTTACGTGAAATATTCAGGAATTTGGAAGCAGGTTTTACTATTTTCTGACCGTTTCTTTTGGAGTACAGCAAACACATTTGGTGTTAAATCGCGCATTTTTCGTCAATTATTTTTCTTCCTGTCCTGATTTCATTTTACCCGTATTACAAAACAAACCAACAGTATATAAGTCAGATTTATTTAAATTTTGGCTTTCTGAAAATGTATAGTTTTAATCAGCTTTTACTCAAAGTAAACGCAAAAAATTGCAAAAGTAATCCATCACATGGGAACTCAGTGACACGTCAAAATCCGTCTTCATGGGTTAGGCGAACACCCGTCAAAATACGCTTACATGGGGATCGACACAAGCCGTCAAAACCCGCTTATATGGGGGAAAGAGTTTCAATCCACGAGTTATTGTCCGGACAAGAAAATCTAAGATCCAACTGATTATAATCCAATATGGCTGACGGCGGCCATATTGGATTACACGTCCTTGAAAAACAATCCTAATCCTCCTCTCAACAATGTCAAGGTACTCTCCATATATGAAGTAGATCGGTTGAATCATTCTCGAGTTATTGTCCGGACAAGATCCAACTGCTTATAATCCAATATGGCTGACGGCGGCCATATCAGATTACGCACATTGCTAAAAAACAATCCCAACCGTCCTCTCACCAATGTCAAGGCACACCCCAAGTTGGAACTTGATCGGTTAAATCGTTCACGAGTTATTGTCCGGACAAGAAAATCTAAGATCCAACTGCTTATAATCCAATATGGCTGACGGCGGCCATATTAGATTACACACATTGCTGAAAAACAATCCCAACCGTCCTCTCACCAATGTCAAGGCACACTCCAAGTTTGAAGTTGATCGGTTAAATCATTCACGAGTTATTGTCCGGACAAGAAAATCTAAGATCCAACTGCTTATAACCCAAAATGGCTGACAGCGGCCATATTGGATTACGCACATTGCTGAAAACAATCCCAACCGTCCTCTCGCCAATGTCAAGGCACACCCCAAGTTTGAAGTTTATCGGTTAAATCGTTCACGAGTTATTGTCCGGACAAGAAAATCTTACGGAATTACGGAACTACGGAATTACGGAATAACGGAATTACGGACACCGGTGTTTCTAAGTCTCCCCCCCCCCCTACTAAGTAGCGGGAGACAATTACCACCTCTGGCTTGGGGAGCATACAAAATGATCCGATGTTAATGGAGCTGCGCTAGTCCACCTGTCAGAATGTTAGCGACCGCCTCTCTGTTAAGAGAAATGGGTTTACAATAAATCAGCAACCTATCCAACAAAAGTTGACTGGCGTTTGTTTGTATCTTAAGCTACAAAAACTTCAGGACTTCCTGAAATCGAACCATTAACACACCAATCTAAATTGGTAATGAGCATAACATATCCAGGGTCAACCAAAACCCCTTCGTTTGGCGATCGAAACTTTCTCAATATGCATTTGGTAGGAACTGTTTACAATGAACAAAATAGAGTCTTAATTTTATGATTAAGTTTGATACAGTCTGTAGAATTTCCGGTCCCCAAGACGACGTAGGGCTTGAGCGCGATCTTAGATATTATAACGCAAGGTCGGCTGTTGACTCGGGTGATAGTGTCTACATAACCCTTCTGGATAGATTCCAGTCCGGCTCCCAGATTTCTCGAACAATTGAAATGGATAACAACACAACACTCATTGCTGAAGATAGTTTTTACTATATATGCATTTCGTATCAGCTACAACATTTCGCGTACTTTGTGAACTCTACCAGTGGTGTGTGTAGGAGAGTATGATGGAATAAACTCTGATTTGAAATCTCCAAACATTCTCTTTTATACTGTCCTGTATGAATGTGGGTGCATTCCAGACCCATCAAATTCTCAGTGCAATTATGACATCTCGAATCGCTATCTGTCTCAAAACTAAAACATCCTCATCAGACTCGAGATTACAAAGTACAAATTCAGTGCAGTTATACAACCATCCAATATTAAAACATATAGACTGAAATTACGTTACTGTTTCTCACAAATAACTGTGTTCATAGATGTTTTACAATACCTGACCTAAAAGGCCATGAAATGGAATATCGGAAATAGCTTTGACAAAACAAGCAGCACTGGAAATTAGAACACATCATAATACATATATGTACTGTGACATTTAAAATATGACTTCTAGTTGGCATGCACAAATTACCGGGACAAGTATGGTGGCTAAGAAGTCTACCTTTACGTGAAAATATGGTGGCTAAGAAATCCACATTTCACATACATTTTCACATGCATAACTCAATAACAAGCATGCAATAGGACGTCTACTTTACATAAAAAAATTCTCTAGAAGCAACTTAAAAGTTTAGTCTTACCTAAGGGCGTCTACTGAAAATTCTGTTAATCATCACTCGTTCAAAAGAGCATATCTTATGTCCTACTTCAAACACTGAATCGATCCTGATAACTACTGTGATGTTTAAGGTGACGTGAATTTGAATCTAGTCTTATGGCTGATTTTATTCATTTTGACTTATCTATCTTTATGGCTGCCGCACACTGTTTATAATAACTTTTTTTTATGAAATGTTATAATCAGTTTTACTAATATGTTTGCACGCAGGGTCAGTAGTAGAGAATAATAATTTGGGCGATTATTGATTTACTTTTCCGACCTTTGATCTTTGTGACGTCACTACCGATTACGGTCACGTGACGGAAAGTGACCTTTCACCCTGCTGATGCGCACAATACCGGACATGGCGCGAATGGTCAAAGGTCACTGACCACGAGGGTCAGTGACAATTTGCGGCATCGTCAAAAATAAGACAGCCAAACACCCTAGAAAGATGCGCCCCAACCATCATAACAGAACAAACCACATTAACGACATTATCTTGGGATGCCTTCCCTCGATTCATTCTCTCTTAAAAGAAATAAAATTGGTCAAGTCAGGTCTTCGGACGAATCCCTAACAATGATTTCCAAACAGAAAGAAATCCGGCTCATAAATAGATTTCTTTCTCTGTGCGTGACAGCTTCAGGCAAACTGGACCGTTATGAAATGTTTGGTTAGTATTGGTTAGATTATTACCGCTAATTATGCCCATAAGGAAAATAACTTAATAACAACTTGAAGTTACTGTACAGAGATTAGAAGAAATAATTATTCATATATTTTTGTCAGAGAAACGATTTATATACGGTACTTATTTACATGTATCCCGAAAGCGTCCGCTCTTGTTAAACAGTTTCCATTGTCAGAGAATTCAACTGGAGTGGAGATTCCCTGATTGGCGTACCTTGCACTGTATTGCTCGTGGTTAGGACTATCACAAAGACACTGACTGGTATCAATGTATTGTCTCACCAAAATTTTCTCGTCGGCAGGCAACATTTCCCAGAGTCAGACCTGTTCCGCAAAGGTATTTCAAAGCTGTACATCTACCATACCACTACCACCGATGCAGTCTATGGTGAACTGGGGAGATATCCACTGATAATATCTATAGCCAGTCAAACAGTTAACTAATCTGGGCGATCTAAATACTGCTCTTGATAACTCTCTTCTAAACGTGGCTCTGGACTACTGCAAGAATAATCCATCATCCTGGTACTCAAATGTATTAAATAGTATCCCCAAAATTCTCGGTCCCTATAACAGTATCGGTGGTGTGGCAAAAGAATTCAGCTTCCTCAGGCAAAGTACAAAAGATGTATATGTCCACTTTTGAACAGAACTGGAAAAAAAGAATTGTTAATGGACCATCGTGTTGTAACGAATTTAGGTATCCCCTAAACGTTAAATTACAACTAAACACAAGCCCGAACCGAAGCGCAAGTCTGGAGCGAAGAGTGCGCCCCAACCCGAAAATGTGACGGAAATCGGGGTCCACATGATGCCACAACGCTCAACATAAATACGGGTGGACGACGGATATATGACTGAATGAACTTACCGTCCAGTATTTGTGTCCATTCTTGGTCTGTGATATCAACAGAGAATACTGCATAATGTTCCCGTTGAAAAAGAAACTGTGTAAACAATACACGGCGATATGATCAGCAGTAACGAAAGTGAAACGAAGTCGAGAATTCCCCAAAGTCTGCTTTGTATCACAAAGTTATCGTTCCTAAACTGTACAATGGCGTGGGTTGTCTTTGACTGGATGGTGCAGATGGCGCTGCGGGAAAGATCAGGCATGTAAATCACTTTTGATCTGAACTGCAACCAGGTAACTATACTCTTCTATTGAGCTTATAGACGTGTAATCGGTGGACGGTGCCTGTACGAAGAAGAGGTAACGTAGGAAGTCCAGTGACTGTTGTATTAGTGAAGAGTATTGAGCAGTAGTGTTGTCGGCGAATGCTGGGCTGCGTTCGGGCGACCGGTAATATTCCAAGGGCTATGGAATTGGGCTGCTGATACACGGAAGCACTATACAATGCCCCATTCGGAGACTGCAGAAAAGACTGTCAAACGAGTTCTCCTCATAGGAGATTCAAACACAAAGAAGATCGACTGTGATCGGTTCTCCAGTCGGCTTAATATGAGTAAACAGTCTGCCTATACAGTAGAAGAGGCCAGAGCATCACTCTCCAAGATGGACCCCTCGAAAAATCGTCCAGATTGTGTTATCTTCCATATCGGTACCAATGAGATTGTAAAGAAAGATGCTGATGCATGTGTTAACCAAATGCAGCTCCTGTTACAAGAAACAAAATTGAAGTACCCCTCTGCTAAAGTAGTGGTATCTGAACTGCCCCCACGGCAGGACAACGAACTATTTGCTAAACGGGTCCGGAAAACAAACATGCTCTTAGCAGCGCATCTAATGGATGATAAGATATCTGTAGGTAAACATGGTAATCTCAGCAGGAGAGGTGGTCCTGTTCATCGTTTCCTTGTGGAGGATGGTGTTCACCTGAGTGATGAGGGAGTGAGCCTCATGGCGGCCAATCTCCGAAATTTTGTGGAAACCATACTCGATGTTGAGCGGCCTCCATCTCCCAGGAGATGGTACAGCCCACGAGGGAATCGTAGTCCTCATCGTGATCGCAGCCCCCGTTGGAATCGTGGTAGCTCCCGATACAGAAACCAATGGGACTGAATGTGAACTGTATTATCTGTAACTTTCGCTCATACTGACAATTAACTAGAATAGTCCGGTGGTCTCAAACGTTAGACCATTAGTAATTATGGTACCACATTATTAGTCTCAATCTTATATGGTACCAGTATTAGACCAAATCCATTTTTTAATCCTAACACTTGGCATTTCATTTCCATGTGTATGTTTATTGATCGGTAAATTTGATGTGTCAGTTTAAGTCGAGATTCAAACTTCACAGTCCAATTCGGATCGGTGTTTGGAATGTTAATGGTTTGAAAACGAGAACCCACAACAAATGGGAATGTTCGGAATTTGTTCAAGAAGTTTGTAATTATGATATTTTTTGTTTCACCGAGACTCACCTAGAAGAAGGATGTTCATTTAACATTCCTGGGTACCGACGCCCAGTAAATGTATATAGACCGAAATCTGCTGACAGCCCACGGGCCTTTGGTGGAATATCCGTTCTAATTAAACAAAATTTACATAAATCTGTGTCTTTTATAATAAAAATACCAATACAGACTACCAGTGGATTAAGATAGCAAATCAAGGGTCGGGCATTAAACGTGACCTATATATTTGTTTTATACATATACCACCAGAGTACACTTCCTATTACTCAAAAGTACAGAGAGACTCCATGGAAGATTTAACAAGAGAGATTATCAGTTATCAAAATATTGGTAATGTGATACTCTGTGGTGATTTTAATGGAAGAACTGGACAGTGTGTTGATTTCATTGAGAACGATGATCATAAATATGGTGTTGCAGATGAATATTATGCTGTGGATTGTGACATCGAATATAGACATAATCAAGACTCTACAGTGTGTTCCAGAGGTAGACGACTCCTAGAACTGTGTATTCAATCACAAATGCGCATTTTAAATGGCCGAATAATGGGGGATTTATTGGGAAAGCTTACCCATCATAACTGTTTTGGTAGTAGTACAATAGATTATCTTGTAACTGATAATGAATTGATTCCTAAAGTTATGTATATGCAGGTGGGAACATTTAATAGTGTTTTGTCAGATCACTGCAAATTATCTTTCATGCTAAAAGGCCAACAGTGTGGCATAGATAATCCTGATACTCGCTCTAAGTGTAAACTAAGAAAGTCACATTATATCTTCAAACTTACTAAGTCAGGTCTGGTTCAGTATCAAGGTATTTTGAGATCTCCTCCCTTTGGTGAACGTATACTTCATTACAGCCATGATATCCATATTACCGAACAAAATTCAGTTAATCGTGTTAATAGAGCCACACAAGAATTGAATGAACTCATTACAGATGCGAGTAATTCCTGCTTTGTGAAAGTTTTCCCTTCCAGGAAGGGCAAAAAAATACCTAGACATCATAAGCGATGGTATAATCACAACCTCGTAGAACTACAGAAAACTGTTACGAAGCTGAGTGCTAAATTATCACATGATCCATTCAATTCGATGTTAAGACAAACTTTATTTCAATATACAAAGCAATATTACAAAACTTGTAAACATGAAAAGAAGATGTATACAGCTGAACTATTGAAAAAGCTCTCAGAACTTCACAGTCATGACCCTAAGGCCTATTGGAACTTGGTTAAACAACTTGATGAAGCAAATAATATGGATAAATCAGAAAACATAGAACCATCTTTATGGAAAGATTACTTCAATACTCTAAATACAGCTGATCAGAAATACAATAAACGTCTGGCGTATATCAAATCCTTACTTAAAGAAGAAAATATTCCAACTTTTAATAAACTTGATTACCTAATTACTGATAAGGAAATAGCGGATGCAGTAGATTGTCTAAAAATAATAAATCTAGTGGCCCTGATGGAATACCTAATGAGTTAATTAAACATGGTCTAGCCACACTGTTACCTTGTATACGTAAATTGTTTAACATGATTCTGTCCTCTAGTTCCTATCCTGAAATTTGGTCTAATGGTATTATAACTCCAATTTTTAAGGCGGGTGATTCAGCAGACCCACATAATTACAGGGGTATTTGTATACAGTAGTTGCCTGGGGAAGCTGTTCAATAGAGTGCTTAACAATAGACTAGATAGCTACTTCGTGGAGAATGCTATTATAGACGAGTCCCAAATTGGTTTTTGTAAGGGACATCGCACCTCTGACCACATGTTTGTATTGAGAACCTTAATTGACAAGTACACCTCCCCTAAAGGAGGTAAATTATTCGCTTGTTTCGTAGATCTGTCTAAAGCTTTTGATAGTGTTGTACATCCAGGGATTCTTTTGAAACTAGGACAAGCAGGAATAGGAGGTCGATTCTATGATATCATTAAGGATATGTACAGTAAGAATACCATATGTGTCAAAACATCCAGTGGATTAACAGAGTCATTTGTGTCCAATGTAGGAGTTAGGCAGGGGGATACACTGAGCCCCAACTTATTTAAACTGTTCATAAATGACCTCCCATCTTTACTGAAATGCAATGTAGATACCCCACCACACCTAAATGGCATAGCAATACCTTGCCTTTTATATGCAGATGACATGGTATTACTCTCTAACACTAAGGAAGGTTTACAGCAAGCCTTAGGCGTTCTAGACCATTATTGTGATTGTTGGTGTATTGATGTAAATGTTAACAAAACCAAGGTGATAGTTTTTAACAAAGGCGGTAAGGTATATACTGATCAGTTCACCATTGGGAAAAAACACATAGATAATGTCAAACGCTATAAATATTTAGGAATACAATTCACTGTAACTGGTTCTTTCACCATTGCACAAGAAGATTTATACAACAGGGCTATCAAAGGGTTCTTCAAGCTATGCAAAAACACAAACTGTCAAACCTTGGATGTGAAATTATTTTTTCACTTGTTTGATCACATGATTAAGCCTATTATATTGTACGGCTGTGAGATCTGGGCTGCCAATATAGATTTAGATCCCAATGCGGATATACACAAGCTCACTAGACTACACTGTGAAAAATTACATTTAAAGGCTTGTAAATATGTTCTTGGGGTTAACCGTACCACTACCATCGATGCAGTCTATGGTGAACTGGGGAGGTACCCACTGATAATATCTATAGCCAGTCAAACAGTTAACTATCTGGGCCATCTAAATATTGCTCTTGATAACTCTCTTCTAAAAGTGGCTCTGGACTACTGCAAGAATAATCCATCATCCTGGTACTCAAATGTATTAAATAGTATCCCCAAAATTCTCGGTCCCTATAACAGTATCGGTGGTGTGGCAAAAGAATTCAGCTTCCTCAGGCAAAGTACAAAAGATGTATATGTCCACTTTTGAACAGAACTGGAAAAAAAGAATTGTTAATGGACCATCGTGTTGTAACGAATTTAGGTATCCCCTAAACGTTAAATTACAACTAAACACAAGCCCGAACCGAAGCGCAAGTCTGGAGCGAAGAGTGCGCCCCAACCCGAAAATGTGACGGAAATCGGGGTCCACATGATGCCACAACGCTCAACATAAATACGGGTGGACGACGGATATATGACTGAATGAACTTACCGTCCAGTATTTGTGTCCATTCTTGGTCTGTGATATCAACAGAGAATACTGCATAATGTTCCCGTTGAAAAAGAAACTGTGCAAACAATACACGGCGATATGATCAGCAGTAACGAAAGTGAAACGAAGTCGAGAATTCCCCAAAGTCTGCTTTGTATCACAAAGTTATCGTTCCTAAACTGTACAGTGGCGTGGGTTGTCTTTGACTGGATGGTGCAGATGGCGCTGCGGGAAAGTGTGACATTTCATATGGGCAACTAGACGTTACATGCACGAGGTCTGATGTGTATAAAAGACGGAGATCAGGCATGTAAATCACTTTTGATCTGAACTGCAACCAGGTAACTATACTCTTCTATTGAGCTTATAGACGTGTAATCGGTGGACGGTGCCTGTACGAAGAAGAGGTAACGTAGGAAGTCCAGTGACTGTTGTATTAGTGAAGAGTATTGAGCAGTAGTGTTGTCGGCGAATGCTGGGCTGCGTTCGGGCGACCGGTAATATTCCAAGGGCTATGGAATTGGGCTGCTGATACACGGAAGCACTATACAATGCCCCATTCGGAGACTGCAGAAAAGACTGTCAAACGAGTTCTCCTCATAGGAGATTCAAACACAAAGAAGATCGACTGTGACCGGTTCTCCAGTCGGCTTAATATGAGTAAACAGTCTGCCTATACAGTAGAAGAGGCCAGAGCATCACTCTCCAAGATGGACCCCTCGAAAAATCGTCCAGATTGTGTTATCTTCCATATCGGTACCAATGAGATTGTAAAGAAAGATGCTGATGCATGTGTTAACCAAATGCAGCTCCTGTTACAAGAAACAAAATTGAAGTACCCCTCTGCTAAAGTAGTGGTATCTGAACTGCCCCCACGGCAGGACAACGAACTATTTGCTAAACGGGTCCGGAAAACAAACATGCTCTTAGCAGCGCATCTAATGGATGATAAGATATCTGTAGGTAAACATGGTAATCTCAGCAGGAGAGGTGGTCCTGTTCATCGTTTCCTTGTGGAGGATGGTGTTCACCTGAGTGATGAGGGAGTGAGCCTCATGGCGGCCAATCTCCGAAATTTTGTGGAAACCATACTCGATGTTGAGCGGCCTCCATCTCCCAGGAGATGGTACAGCCCACGAGGGAATCGTAGTCCTCATCGTGATCGCAGCCCCCGTTGGAATCGTGGTAGCTCCCGATACAGAAACCAATGGGACTGAATGTGAACTGTATTATCTGTAACTTTCGCTCATACTGACAATTAACTAGAATAGTCCGGTGGTCTCAAACGTTAGACCATTAGTAATTATGGTACCACATTATTAGTCTCAATCTTATATGGTACCAGTATTAGACCAAATCCATTTTTTAATCCTAACACTTGGCATTTCATTTCCATGTGTATGTTTATTGATCGGTAAATTTGATGTGTCAGTTTAAGTCGAGATTCAAACTTCACAGTCCAATTCGGATCGGTGTTTGGAATGTTAATGGTTTGAAAACGAGAACCCACAACAAATGGGAATGTTCGGAATTTGTTCAAGAAGTTTGTAATTATGATATTTTTTGTTTCACCGAGACTCACCTAGAAGAAGGATGTTCATTTAACATTCCTGGGTACCGACGCCCAGTAAATGTATATAGACCGAAATCTGCTGACAGCCCACGGGCCTTTGGTGGAATATCCGTTCTAATTAAACAAAATTTACATAAATCTGTGTCTTTTATAATAAAAATACCAATACAGACTACCAGTGGATTAAGATAGCAAATCAAGGGTCGGGCATTAAACGTGACCTATATATTTGTTTTATACATATACCACCAGAGTACACTTCCTATTACTCAAAAGTACAGAGAGACTCCATGGAAGATTTAACAAGAGAGATTATCAGTTATCAAAATATTGGTAATGTGATACTCTGTGGTGATTTTAATGGAAGAACTGGACAGTGTGTTGATTTCATTGAGAACGATGATCATAAATATGGTGTTGCAGATGAATATTATGCTGTGGATTGTGACATCGAATATAGACATAATCAAGACTCTACAGTGTGTTCCAGAGGTAGACGACTCCTAGAACTGTGTATTCAATCACAAATGCGCATTTTAAATGGCCGAATAATGGGGGATTTATTGGGAAAGCTTACCCATCATAACTGTTTTGGTAGTAGTACAATAGATTATCTTGTAACTGATAATGAATTGATT
>JAVTVY010024740.1:0-91015 GCA_036873755.1 Hanleya hanleyi
AAGTGGACAGTGGACAGTGTGACTAATGTTACGTTCTTCGTGACCAAGCTGACCGACCAACCCATCGGGTGAATGTATTCACCCAGGCATTGATAGATACTCAGAATGCACAAGCAACTATCTGAGGATATGTTGCCTCAACGGTATCCTGGGCTGCCCGATGATGATTAGAATAAACGGTTCAAAGCGAACATGGCCGAAGATGAAACTTTCTGAAATGAAAACTTCTGATTGGACAAGAATACATCTAACGGACAGGAACGAATATGACAGATGCAAATGGTGGCCTCTGATTGGACAAGTCTTCTTGAATTGTAACACCAAGTGGATAGTGGAGATAATGACCAATGTTGCGTTATTCGTGGTTAAACTGACCACCACCTCCATCGGATGAAAGTATTCACCCATGCACCGATAGATACTCAGAATGCGCAAACAACTATCTGAGGATATGTTGCCTCAACGGTATCCTGGCCTGCCCGACGATGATTAGAATAAACGGTTCAGATGGCACTTTCTGAAGTGGAGACTTCTGATTGTACAAGAATACATCTAACGGACAGGAACGAATATGAAACATGCAAATGGTGGCCTCTGATTGGATAAGAATCTTCTTGAATTGTAAATATACCCAACGCGGCTCCCCCAGCGTGGGTGTGATGTAACATTGGGAAAAATAAAATATATGAAAAAACTTCTTGTTGTTGCTGTTCTCTCATGTGTCATCCTTGTTGTTGTTGTTGTTGTTCTCTCTCTGGTCTATATCATGGCGTTATGTTAGAGTGTTAAGGTGTAACGACGGGCGTTGACGGGCATCACCGCATTTCGAAGAATTAGTGACAATTCCATGGAATATCAGAGCTTCTGAGCTATTTCACCAGGTGTTGGTGGGCGTTGGTGTTGGTGGGCGTGTTGGTGGGCGTTGGTGTTGGTGGGCGTTGCTACAAGATGACACATCACACGGTCCATTTGGACCGCGGATGGTCCTTCTCTACACCAAATAACATCCTTCACTGCTAAAAAAGGCCCACTTTCGCTACAACTTGTACTAATGACGTCACCAATGACGTCACAGATGCTATAAATATCCCTGAAATCAGGGTCTACACTCCGAGAGCTACAACATGATACCCCACACGACGCATTTGCAACGCGGATGGTCCATCTCTACACCAAATACCTTCCTGCACTGCCCCAAAAGGCTCACTTTCGCTAATACTCCTACTGATGACGTCATCGATGACGTCACAGATGCTTCGGACATGCCTCAATTCGGAATGTACACCCTGAGAGCTACAAAATGACACCTCACACGACGCATTCGGACTAAGGATGGTGCATCTCTACACCAAACTCACCCTCACGCACCCACAAAATGTCCACTTTCGCTACTACTCGTACCGATGACGTCATCAATGACGTCACAGATGACGCGGACACCCTCAAATCGGAATGTACACCCCGAGAACTACAAGATGACACCTTCCAGGACGCATTCGAACCGTGAATAGCCCATCTCGACCCCAAATACCTTCATGTACTGCCCGAAAATGTCCACTTTCGCTACTACTCGTACCGATGACGTCACCGATGACGTCACAGATGACGCGAACATCCCTCAAATCGGAATGTACACCCCGAGAACTACAAGATGACACCTTCGAGGACGCATTCGAACCGTGAATAGCCCATCTCGATCCCAAATACCTTCATGTACTGCCCGAAAATGTCCACTTTCGCTACTACTCGTACCGATGACGTCACCGATGACGTCACAGATGACGCGAACATCCCTCAAATCGGAATGTACACCCCGAGAACTACAAGATGACACCTTCCAGGACGCATTCGAACCGTGAATAGCCCATTTCGACCCCAAATACCTTCAGGTACTGCCCGAAAATGGCCACTTTCGCTACTACTCGTACCGATGACGTCACAGATGACGCGAACATCCCTCAAATCGGAGTGTACACCCCGAGAACTACAAGATGACACCTTTCAGGACGCATTCGAACCGTGATTAGCCCATCTCGACCCCAAATAACTTCCTTCGCTGCCCCAAAATGGCCACTTTACTTACTACAACCAACTGCGCATGCGCAGATTAACGCGACATGCATTCAAAAACACACCATTCTGACTCTACCCCACACAAGCTTCACTTTGACACCTCACACGACCCATTCGAACCGTGATTAGCTCATCTCTAACCCAAACACACCCCTACATAGCACCCAAAATGCCTGTTTTCTATACTACGGCCAGACTGCGCATGCGCAGACTATTGAACACGGACGAACCATTAGTGTAGTCAAGTGCTCCTCCACGAGAGCTTCAAAATAAGACCTCACTCGACCCCATTGGACCATGAGTGGCCCACCTAGACTCCAACATGTCCACCCCGTATGGGCCTATACACCCATAGCCATGCAGTATAGGCCTATGGGCCTACCCAGGCCTCGGTGACTTTTTTCAAAAATTTCACCGATTCGCTCCGCAACACTTCCTATCGTGTTCTAAATGACGAGACGAGTAAAACGAGACCCCACAACCCTACCGCAAATGTATAGAAGTGGGTTTCCCAGTAGGATAAACATTGAACCTATACCCCAGTATGGGTCTATATGGGGCTCGGTGACTTTTTTCAAAAATTTCACCGATTCGCACGGGGACACTTCCTATCATGTTCTAAATGACGAGACGAGTAAAACGAGACCCCACAACCCTACCGCAAATGTATAGAAGTACGTTTCCCAGGGGGACAAACATCGATCCTATACCCTCAGTATGGGACTATATGAGGCTATATCGTACTTTTTCAAAAATTTCACCGATTCGCACGGGGACACTTCCTATCATGTTCTAAATGACGAGACGAGTAAAACGAGACCCCACAACCCTACCGCAAGTGTATAGAAGTACGTTTCCCAGGGGGACAAACATTGATCCTATACCCTCAGTATGGGACTATATGGGGTTCGGTGACTTTTTCAAAAATTTCACCGATTCGCACGGGGACACTTCCTATCATGTTCTAAATGACGAGACGAGTAAAACGAGACCTCACAACCCTACCGCAAATGTATAGAAGTACGTTTCCCAGGATGGTCCTATACCTCCCATACCCCATATAGGCATTTTCCCGTAATTTAGGATAAAGTCCGTATTCCGTATTTTTTCAGGAAAATTTTTACATACACCCACCCTGGAACTAGGGAAAGATAACTCTGTTGATAGACAAGCCCCGTTAAGCCCGGCGACCTATATACCCCTCATACCCCATATAGGCATTTTCCCAGGTTTTTCGATAAAGTCCGTGTTCCGTATTTTTTTCAGGAAAAATTTTACATGCACCCACCCAGCCATCAAATACCCCTTCACCTAGGCTTCACGTTGATACCTCACTCGACCCCATTCGACCATTAGGGGCTCCCCTAGATGCCAAAACGTCTATTTTCATACCCTTGGGCCACCGCGCATGCGCAGAATGCCGATATTTCAACCCCACGCCCAGTCCATCAGATGCCCCTTCACGAATGCTTCACTTTGATACCTCCTACGACTCCATTGGCCCATTAGGGACTCCCCTAGCTCCAAAACCGCTATTTCCATACCCTTGGGCCACCGCGCATGCGCAGAATGCCGATATTTCAACCCCACACCCAGCCCATCAGATGCTCCTTCACGAATGCTTCACATCGATACCTCACTCGACCCCATTGGTCCATTAGGGGCTTCCCTAGCTCCAAAACGTCTATTTCCATACCCTTGGGCCTCCGCGCATGCGCAGAATGCCGATAGTTCAACCCCGCGCCCAGCCCATCAGATGACCCTTCATGAATGCTTCACTTTGATACCTCACTCGACCCCATCGGTCAACTAGGGGCTCCCATAGCTCCAAAAAGGCTATTTTCATACCCTTCGGCCGCCGCGCATGCGCAGAAGGCCGATATGTCAACCCCACACCCAACCCATTAGATGCCCCTTCACCTAAGCTTCACTTTGATACCTCACTCGACCCCATCGGACCATTTTATCTAGGGACTACTTTTTCTCCGCGGAAGCTTTTTCCCGAGACCGAATCACCGCCAAAACCACGGCCAAACCGCATCACCGCGCATGAATACATTTTTTTTTTTTTTTTTGCCGGAACTTTTTTTTTTTGTCAGTCAGACCGCCATTTTGAACCCACCCACTCATCACCCAGGTCAATCAGTGCACGGGGTGAGTGGGTGGGTTCAAAATGGCGGACTTTAAGTTGTCTGTGTAAAATATGGTGCCGCCATTTTGAACCCACCCACTCACATCAAACTCACGCATGCGCAACGCCCCAACCGCCCCCAATTGTGACGTCAAAACAGGTTCTGCGCATGCGCAGTGAGGCGCTAATTCGATGATTTACACCTTGTATACTACTGGTCTGGGCCTCAGTAGTCCGTCTCCATCTGAACCTGGCATAATGAAGACTCGAGAGTGTTGCCCGCCAGTGTACGTGACAAGTTGAAGTTTCGTGCACAAGTAGTGAGCCCAAGAGATGTTTTTCTCTCTCCACAGATAGTAATATCCTGCGAGGGTATTGACTGATATTAGCTTTATTTTAGTGCATTATTAGACTGGTCGCTTCAATATTCTTTATCCAGTTTCTGCTCTTCTATACCCAGAACCGGGAAAACAGCAGTAGGCAAAAACTAACACGATTTTTCTGTGTACACAGCCGTACCTCTATGTCATATCAAGTTGAAATCTACCTAATATGACTGTGGACTGTGCTCAAATTAGTGAACAATCAAAACATATATCTGATGTCTACCCAAGCAGCCGTTCTGTGAGGTCATCCAAAACTCTCCTCTCAGAGTCCAGGCGGACTTCGCTCAGACCGAAACTCCATAAATCTTCTTTCCGATATGTACTGGGTGAGTGAGTGAGTAGGATTTAACGTCGTTTTCAACAATTTTTCAGCCATATCACGACAGGGCCTACATGTGCCTGGACACGAGAGCGCCCTCAGTTCCTTTTACCCTGAGCACCGATAAGCCCAGCTGCGAGCGGGGATATTTTCATATCCTGAAAGTCCTCGGTGGGATTCGAACCCACGCCAGACCAGCAGCCGAGATTACGAGCGTGCACTCTTTCACCATGGCCACACTCCCGCCCCCCCCCCCGATATGTACTGGTATATGTTACTGGTATATACTGGTATATGCTACTGGTATATACTGGTATATGTTACTGGTACGAACAGGTATATGTTATCAGTATGTACTGGTATATGTTACCGGTATGTACTGGTAAATGTTATTGGTATGTCAGTTAAGCTTTTACGTCAGTTCACTTATGTTAAAGGCCTGAGACTGGTGCATTGCATATGTTTCCGATACGTACTGATATATGCTACTGGTATATGTTACCTGTGTACTTGTTTTTGTTACAGTTATGTACAGGTATAGGTTACTACTGGTATGTACAGGTATATGTTACTGGTATGTACTGGTATATGTTACTGGTATGTACTGGTATATGTTACTGTTATGTACTGGTATATGTTACTGGTATGTACAGGTATATGTTACTGGTATGTACTGATATATGTTACTGGTATGTACTGGTATGTGTTACTGGTATGTACTGGTATATGTTACTGGTATGTACTGGTATATGTTACTGGTATGTACTGGTATATGTTACTGGTATGTGTTACTGGTGTGTACAGGTATATGTTACCAGTATGTACTGGTATATGTTACCGGTATGTACTGGTATATGCTACTGGTATATCCGTTCAGCTTGTATGTCAGTTCACTTATTTTAAAGGAATGGGACTGGTGTATTACATATGTTTCCGATATATGCTGGTATATGTCACTGGTATGTACTGGTATACAATACAGGTATGTACTGGTATATGAATATGTACTGGTATATGTTACTGATATTATTATGTTATTAACCAAGTGTTTTCATATTGGCCTTGTTATAGCTCCGAGGCCTGCCGTATTGGCCCGAGGCCGCAGGCCGAGGGCCAATACGGCTGACCGAGGACCTATAACCAGGCCAATATGAAAACACTTGGTTAATGACATTTTTATTAATTAACTCACCTACAATTTTTTTTTATCGATTTTAATACATGCATGAAGGAATATTTTAGTACAGCGACTCCCTGTATTTCTTCCTTCACAATAGGCCTATTTCCTACGATTATTATGTGCTTTTTGAAGTGCCATTATCGTCGGAAAGTCGATCCCCTCTACAGTAACGCTATCGGAAACGACGGTGACAATCGGGACGGTGAATAGGCCGATCATCTTCAACCTGGGCGTGGGTCTTCAACGTATGAAACGGAGTCGAAAAGATACAAGCAGATGAAATACTAATTTTATTTGATAAGAACGGTGCAGTAAAATACAACCTTATAATCTGGCGTAAATTTGGACCAAATCCAGTCCCGATTCGGAGACCCTAGTTTTCAACATCATTTTACAGGTCTTTCGACCGCATAATTTCTATCGGTTCTATCCATATGTGAATAACTCTTCTAGCTGCAAGTCTGACATCTTTCTGTTGTAATATATCACTGTAGTTATCGCTTCGTTCATCAGTGCGCTGCTGTAAGTGTTGGATTGCTGTTTTGACGGCTGCTTGTACTTAGCACGTCGATTTCGCGCTCGCGTCACTATAGTCTATTTCAGCATGACTCAACTTACTTGATTTCAAGGTTTGTGTATCGGCACGTATAGCTCTATCGAAAATTATCACACAAGCCATTGAATATCCGTTCAAAGTTACAGAAATCAGTGACATCATTCGGAGAAGATCGCGAATCGAGGATCGTTCATCCTCAACGTCGCCATGTTGAAAGTCATATTGGCCCAGCCCATATTGGCCCTGTTTTCCCGTATTGGACCTGCTTTTCCGTATTGGCCCGCCTTCCTCATATTGGCCCGGTTTGGGGTCATATCAAGCAGGCCGATTTCTTTGTATTGGATTCATATCATTGATAGTTGATTAATAATTACTGGTATATGTTACTACTGGTATGTACTGGCAAATCTTACTGGCATGTCAGTTAAGCTTGTGCATCAGTTCACTTATTTTAAAGGTCTGGGAATGGTGTAGGCCCTATTGCATATGTTTCTGATGTGTTACTGGTACAGAGTGAGTGAGTAAATATGATTTAACGTTGCTTTCGACTATATTTCAGTCATATCACGACGTTGGGTCCTATTCCTTTTCACACCCGGCAACCACACGGGTGGGGTCCTATTCCTTTTCACACCCGGGAACCCCACGGGTGCCTCAGTTAGTCGCCTCTTCCGACAAGCTGTCTGAGGAGCTCAGACCTATACTTACCATGACCTGTGGTGTGCACAACGACATCCCAGGTCAATCCCCGGAAGCCCCACGGGGTCTGTTACTGGTTCATCTAACATATACCAGTACATACATGTTACTGGTACATGTATGTACTGGTATATGTTACTACCGGTATGTATTAGTATATGTTACCAGTATGTCAGTTGATCTTGCATGTCATTGTGCTTATTTTGAAAGGTGAGCAAGTGAGCGAATAGGATTTAACGTCACTTTCAACAATATTTCATTCATATCACGACGAAGCCCCACCCAGCCAGGCTGCGTTTCTGTTGCTTCAAATAAAGAAATCCTTGAAGCAACATGGAACCAGACACCCATCATCCACCCTGTATGACACGGAGGACAGCACAAGGCACATGCAGGATGTTTACATTAGCGCCATAAAGACAAGCGCAATTATAGTGCTATACACTACATTATCAGGTTTCTGTTGCTTGGGATGTATATGTTATATGTTTCCGGTTATGTACTGGTATATGTTTACTGCATATTTTGGTATATGGGTCATTCCATAAAATGGGGTCACCACTGAACACTCAAACTTAAAAGCAAATAATTTTCTAAAGTATTACACTGATTTTAAAAACATTTATTCCTATTTAATGCCAGATGCAAGTAGATATACATAAGATAACATTTTAGTTATATGTACGGCCATTACTTTTGGAGGACCATCGGTTTCAGCATATGAGGACACCCACGGACCCCAAAAATGTGACATTGCTAACATTGATGTTTTTGTTTGCACTGTGTGCATGAATTGCTAATAAATTTGACCAATAAAACAACCTGTTCTGGTATATGTTACCAGACTATTTTATGCTTATGTACACTTCAATACACAGTATGGAAAATTGAAACATTTTTCTCCCCTGCGAGTTATCAGGTGTACCGTCATACTGTCTGGTCTGTGCACTTTTACATGCACAATAATTAACTTTCTACACCTTGTGAGTTAGGGCAGTAGCAAACATAATTTGTGCACACATTTCGAACGTTTCTCTCCAGTGTGAGTTCTCATGTGTGTAGTCAGATTTGTTTGACGTGCACACATCTATTCACAAATAAACACATGAAACGCTTCTCACCAGTGCGAGTTCTCAAGTGTTTTCTCAAATTCTGCTGCTGTGTACACTTGTAATCACACGAAGCTAATTTGAAGGGTTTCTCTCCAGAGTGAGTTCCCATGAGTGTAGTCAGATTTGTTTGATGAGCACTTACGATACACTTTTGTAACTTATGTGACAAGTCACGTAATTACACAACTTCACCCATCTGAATTTCTTTTCATCTGTTCAATCAGTTTATGGGTGTATGTTCCTAGTGGACATAAGGTAGTGTCATTGGTGGAAGATGTTTTGTTCCATTTCTATTGCCTATATTACCTATTGACATTGTGTTAATCCGATTGAATATTGAGTGGAAATGACAGATTCTCGTCAACTGTTCGTACATAGGTGTTAGTTACTTAGATCAGATATAAACCAACTGAGATGAATACTTGGGATTTTTGTGCTGTCCTAGTTTTCTATGTGTTTCAAGGATGCTATATTTTACAATGTGGTCCAGTCAGTGACAAAAACGTCATTTTATCTTAGTTCAGATAATGGTTGATTCAAAAAGTAAACATGTACTCAAACAATTAACACTTGAAACGCTTCTCTCCGGTGTGAGTTCTCAAGTGCTCTTGCTTAGATTCATACTCCAGTGTGAGTTCTCATGTGTCTGATGAGGAGCTGCCGTTGTATACATTTATACTCACACATTGAACACGCGAAGGGTTTCTCTCCAGTGTGAATTCTCATGTGGTTGGTCAGGTGATGCTGGTTTATACATTTGTACTCACACAATGAACACGCGTAAGGTTTCTCTCCAGTGTGAGTTCTCATGTGTCTTGTCAGACCACTCTTGTGTGTACATTTGTACTCGCACAACGAACAGTTGAAGGGCTTCTCTCCAGTGTGAGTTCTCATGTGGCTGGTCAAGTGATGCTGTTGTATACATTTATACTCACACAATGAACACTTGAAGGGTTTCTCTCCAGTGTGAGTTCTCATGTGGCTGGTCAAGTGATATTTTCGTGCACATTTGTACTCACACCGTGGACACGCGAAGGGTTTCTCTCCAGTGTGAATTCTCATGTGGTCGGTCAGGTGATGCTGGTTTATACATTTGTACTGACACAACGAACACGCGTAAGGTATCTCTCCAGTGTGAGTTATCATGTGTCTTGTCAGACCACTCTGGTTTGTACATTTGTACTCACACAACGAACACCTGAAGGGCTTCTCGCCAGTGTGAGTTCTCATGTGGCTGGTCAGGCTCTGCTGTTGCATACATTTATACCCACACAATACACATGTGAAAGGTTTGTCTCCAGTGTGAGTTCTCATGTGGCTGATCACGTTATTCTTTTCTGCACACCTGTAATTGCACCATGAACACAAGAATGGTTTCTCTCCAGTGTGAGTTCTCATGTGTCTGGTCAGATTCCCCTGTTGCTTACACTTATACTTGCACAATGGGCATTTGAAAGGTTTCTCTCCAGTGTGAGTTCTCATGTGTCTGGTCAGGTTCCCCTGTTGCTTACACTTATACGTGCACAATGGGCATTTGAAAGAGTCCTCTCCAGTGTGAGTTCTCATGTGTCTGGTCAAGTTCCCCTGTTGCTTACACTTATACTTGCACAATGGGCATTTGAAAGGGTCCTCTCCAGTGTGAGTTCTCATGTGTCTAGTCAGGTTGCCCTGTTGCTTACACTTATACTTGCACAATGGGCATTTGAAAGAGTCCTCTCCAGTGTGAGTTCTCATGTGTCTGGTCAGGTTCCCCTGTTGCTTACACTTATACTTGCACAATGGGCATTTGAAAGGGTCCTCTCCAGTGTGAGTTCTTATGTGGCTGGTCAGGTTATGCTGTTGCTTACTCTTAGACTCGCACAATGAACACTCAAGATCCTTTCTATTGCAGTGAGTATCTATACTTTTTATATTCAGATTTCGCTCCAAAGTTAAACTTTATCGGGTCAGGACAGATGACCCGGACAAAAAAAAATCAAACTGTAGAATCTACACGATCTCGGTCTACTTTCGTTGTCCACAAATAGTACGGAGTCTGTATTGGACATTCGCCCACTCAGTGGTTCATCTCTCAAACAGATTTCTGTGGTGCTCGGATTTTCACCAGCCCGGGTAAAGACTTCACCTCCTTTGTATCCTGAGGAACAAATAAATCGGATTGATGGCATATAAGTGTGCTTTATTCTTCGTCAAGTAAGACTTACAGTACTCATTAACACTTCAGGGATAGGTTACGTTTATTCGGAATTTAATCTTCTTTATTTCTGTCGTGGATGAATCTGAATTCTGCTTCAATTCTGAATATTCCAAATTATCTTTTCGCAAGATCTATCAGCCTTGGAATGAATGGGAAAGACAATAGCATATGAAAACGATTGATGGTCAACCAAGAAGTGCTGCCCGACACCTGCCCATGAGACTTTGAATCGAAGTAAGTAAAACAAGACACATAATAACCAAATTATACAAGCACATATTACATTCTAGTAAATTCTCATCCCAGTAAATTCTGAACAAAAACAAAACGATCAGGGGCCAAGAAGCCATCATACCTGTTGTGGTGTATGAATGGTTCATACAAGAGCATGGACTCGGGACTTCGAAAAAACACACATGCCTCCCAGTGATGATAAACATCCTATTCTTCATTTTTGCAACCGTCTCAAATTTTAGTACATCAAACATTGTAATATGAAACATATATTTTGGTAAAGTAGCAACCAGTTATTCTAACGAGAGAAGATTCCACGTCCTTCATCATACGCATAACGACTTTAGATGTAACTTTCCATGGTCAACTATCAGCAAATATTCACCTCGCCCAGAAATTGCCTTATATGTAGATGTTTTAGCTAATTTAGCTAGTTTGAGTCTTTTTTTCTGTCACTCGACCCAAAATATCAAATAAAAGTATTAAATGTTATCACTGGAAATATTCTTTAAATATAAATATATATATAATTGTAGCCATGTCAATTCCCAAAACTCAGTATCATTCCCAAAATAAATAAGAAAACAACCCCTTGAAATACATGGGCGATTCCACGTCACGCCAATTACATTTTCATTCCCGCTAGAGATGAATTTGTGACATCTGAAACAATTAACAGCCATGACTACACCAATACCAAAACAATTCACTCAAATAAAAGTATTTCTTTAATTTTAATGGGTTTTTGGTAATTTCAGTCAAATTGATGAGCTTCTAGGGTCAACTCAAAACAGTGTCACGTAAGTTACTCAGAGAAATAGGGCAGTTCTGGTTTATTGGGCACGTGTTACAAATTCTGATTAGGTTGGAAGAATCTTAAAACTTCTCACCCGGGGCAATAGCTTGAACAATGATTTAGTAGATATGCGTAGTTGTCATCAGTCACTTTACAATATTTCTCCACACGGGATATAAATATTGTTATTCAGTGTCACGTAAGTAACAAATATGCATCACGTAAGTTACATGGGGTAGGTTGCTGTATATCCCTGCAGTCCCTTTAACTATTTATTCCCGAAATACAATAAGAAATGTTTAGAAACGAATATTTCTTTACTAATTACTTTCTGATTAATTAACAACTGTGGGATTGGACCCCGTACTTAGTCTGCACTGTCAAGAGTATCTGGATAGTATAATTTTGATAGTAACAATGTTAGAAATAGTTACTTAATGTTGACATAATAAATATTTTGGATTTGATTCCAACAAAAAATGTTTCCTAATTCACACGGCTTTGTTATAAGCTTATGTAACTTACGATACACTTTTGTAACTTATGCGACAAGTCACGTAATTACACAACTTCACTCATCTGAATTTCTTTTCATCTGTTCAATCAGTTTAGGGGTGTATGTTCCTAGTGGACATAAAGTAGTGTCATTGGTGAAAGATGTTTTATTTCATTTCTATTGCCTATATTACCTATTGACATTGTGTTAATCCGATTGAATATTGAGTGGAAATGACATATTCTCGTCAACTGTTCGTACATAGTTGTTAGTTACTTAGATCAGATATAAACCAACTGAGATGAATACTTGGGATTTTTGCGCTGTCCTAGTTTTCTATGTGTTTCAAGGATGCTATATTTTACAATGTGGATCAGTCAGTGACAAAAATGTCATTTTGTCTTAGTTCAGATAATGGTTCATACAAAAAGTAAACAAATCTCACAATTCTAGCAGTTTATAATTTGATCAGCTTCCACTCTGTCGAGGAATCGTCCATATTTCCAAACCTCTCACAATTGTCTTATTATGCTGTATATTTGAGACATATGAAAGAGGCATGTAACTCCAAAATGTACAATGCGCAATTTAAGCAAAATCACTTTGGTGATCTGCAAAATCACGTTGGTGACCTGGATTTCCAGCGGCGTCATGTTGTTTACACTGTTTGCATGGGGTTGTATGTAACCACAGATTATCTCAGACTAAGACCAGACTAGCTATCCGAGTTCGATCCGCAAATCCAATTTGTTTATCTCGCTCAATAAGTGAGTCATACATGAGCCCATGGTGATCCATAATCGATTCAAATGTTCAGTTTTATTTTTGCACATATACCTCGATGAGGCTTTTGCTGCAGTGAGCCATTAGTACGAACAAAACTGAACCAAGATATCGCGATTTCCAGCGCTGTCTTTCACGGTATCATTTGATCAGGCTAAGAAGGACTTTCAATCAGTTAAGTCAAGTTGACTATTTTTGGATCATCCAGGAATTAAGAAAGCGGTCCCCATATCTGTGATTATTGTTGACTCACTACTTTGTCAGTGTTTATATTCTGACATCTTTCATATCGGTGTAACTAACAGAGTAACACGACTATAATTACCTGCATTACATGTGTTTCGGGTGCGCTTGAACATTTTTCATTTTTTGCCTGTGCTCTAGTTTTAACTAATGTTTGGTATGACAGATTCATACAAAAGAATGTGAAATATCTTTCAAGCTTTTCTCTATGATTACATTTTAAGAACAAAGAGCCCCGGTGTGCACCAGGTAGAGGAGTTAGGACGCATTGGAACACCCATGGGGTGCAGTGGGGCAATACCCCAAATGGATTTTAAATCAAGTACATGTATATACTGTTATGTTTCATAGGAGTTTTGTTCAGATGATTCAACAACGATGGATAAGACAGTTGCTATATTGGACCCTGCGTTACATGAAATAGAGGACAAAATTGATTCTGTGATCCACATTTCAATGGAAGCAAGTGACTTTGAAATTATTACCTCATCAAACTAGATGAGAATACGAGTTACTACAATCTGGAGAAAAAAGCAGCCCAACAACATTTCTATAAAACTGAATAGCACATTGGTATTGCTACTGTCCCAGTGTGCACCAGCAAAATTTAATCGAACTGGTCAAAGCTATTTTTTCCCCTAATTTGTTTTTACCACTGATAGATTTTACTTATAATCAACAGTGTTGCATAGCGGTTGGCACTTTTCGGCTAATAATGTAGCCTACTGGGATTCTTGTATCGAACATCGCCGAGTTAGATAAGTTGTCCGCATTTCAAGTTGAATCCTACACTAACGTCATCTACCTTGACCTAATGAATAGGGTAAATTGTTCAAACCAGGGAACGCATGTGATGTTATATAGCCACTCAACATATGAGCTCGCCAAAACTGAGCAGCGAAGATTTTCTTTTAAGTATGTCTGTGTGATCTCCAAATATGGCACGTGGTGGTTGTATTGATGTTCATTTCCTTCGAATAGCCAATCAAATTTGAATTTTAAAGACGCCATATAGCATTTTTCCTAATGTGGACCACAGAATATTTACAGAGCTATGACATCACCAAACCCGTATTCTGATTAGAAAATGTGTTATTTTCACCAAGACAACACGCGTAATGTTCGACTTGGATTATGCGAAGATGACTCTGCCCCATATCCCACTGTAACCTAATCTCCCCTAATCTTACAGAAACATGAACACATTCTGCTTCGTAGTCAGATGACTGACAGAATTTATAAAATAAACTGGAGATGTCATCAGTTATGGTTCCCATTTGGTAACAAAATATTTTTGGAAGAAAATGCCACAAAAATTTGACTGGACTGAACATAATAAGATATTCTAATGGCGGATCCCACGAAAAACTAATCCACTAACCCCCATTTCTATCAATCTTTGACGGAATATGAAATTAGTAACACCAATAACTTGGAAAACATCATAAACAAACATTGTTCCCTGTACCTTATTATCTAAAATGTATCAATGAATTGCATAAGATGAAAATAAACAGGTGCCCGTATGATTTTTTTGTACAGATTTTAGTTTAGCGGAACAAAACGAATGACATTAGTAATATTTGTGTTACTAATGTCATTTTTAAGTGTATGACATCACCCATGCTGTAATATTGAGCCTTTTCAAAAAAATTCTAATGTTATTTCCGTCAAGGGAGTCAGGACGGAAATGACATTAGAAGTAACGTTTTCAAACAGCCACAGTATCGACGTATTGGTATTTAATACACTAGCAATGGTGCATATATCTCAATAAGGTCAAGCTAGTACCACTGTAAATCTTTAATTAAATAATTTAATCGACATTTGTTTCATGGTGGATATTGTAAAAAAAAGTTGGACAGAAATATGACATTAGTACAAATGACATTAGTAGCATTTACATTTCTGTCTCTCTATTATACTGCAGATAAACAATGTGCAATGTAAAACTGTTTATATTCAGATTACACAACATTGGTATGTTTAGCAAACACAGTACAAGCCACAGAGTTAGTTTTTTTTTACATTTTTGATGTTACAAACGTCATTTTTGGGTGAGACAGAAAATTTGACGGAAAGTGAACTAGTTTTTCGCGGAATCCGCATAATGCAGACATGACAAAGATTACCTTAGGAGTTTGGTTTAGAAAGTAAACTCATTACGTCCAGGAGTGAGCAATGGATGTTAAAATAAGTTTTTTCCCATTAAAAATCCAATGTAAATTAATCGGATAAAAATGAATTGCCCTTACTAATGTGCATGGTGATGTTTCTTTTTCTGTATTTTGCATGAATTTATTGTGTATAATTTGGACTGACCGAATGTGGCACAGCCTAATTGTAAAGTTTCGTCTTTGTTGGTGGGTTACATTTAACATTGAAACAATTCTAGGATTTGAATGCACTGCACAATTCTCTAACACTGGGAGCATTATGCGACTACATGGAAAAGAGCTACCCTGCCTAGAACATGCATCTAAATTGGTTGCATCAGCTGTGCCCCCCACACAAGGGTTGTAACTAACACAACCATGTTTCTCTTGTTTATAATGTATAACATATTATTTCTACCTACCTTATCACGATATGTTTGGGTTGGGGGGGGGGGGGGGAGAGAGGGTATTTTTTTTTTTTTATTCTACTTTTGTTTTTGCCCTACTCTACACCAATGAGTCGGACAACCTGTATTGATCTATCGAACACCGCCCGACGTCTACTTTCTCGAGAACAAACAGCATTTTGGAAATATAGCAGTAGCACCATGGGATTTTGTCTTGTAGCACCAGTGAAAAATACCTATCGGGGAGTAGTAAAGAATAGGAGCCATATACAGCCATAGTAACCCTTGTGTGGAATGGGTCAGGAAACAGGCGCCGCGGAGCATATTCAAAAGTGGGGGGGCTGACCCCCATCTCGACCATAAAGTGGGGGGGGCTGAAGTCGCCCCTAGATAGGGCTTATAACATTACAGCTCCGAAAAGTGGGGGGGCTGACCCCCCCCAGCTCCCCCCGGCTCCGCGGCCCCTGGGAAACCTCCCCGATTGATTCTTTACTACTCCCAATATTGAATAGTTGGAAAACGGTTGCAATAAGCCTTTTTTCTACGCTATAAAGAGATCATTTATCTCTCAAAATATGCAAGACTGAAAAATTGACATGCTTCCTAGTTTATTTTACGTTGATTTCTCGGGTTTCATAACAATTTACCCAGTAGGGTTAATAAAATCACCCGCACATTAGTCCGTACACTGGCCTTCTTGTGTTATTCTAGCGGCACAGGAAGTGAAAGTATCACCTTCTCGATCCCAGAATGCAGTGCGCTTAACATGGTGTTGTAGTTGTAAATTTGTAATCGCGAAAAGGAGTATTGTGAGGATTTGAGGAAAACTTCATTCATGACTCATTCCACATACAGGTTACTATGGCTCCTATTATTTACTACTCGCAAAATAATCAACCATGGTCGTGGATCCGATATACGTACCTTTTGGGTCTTAACAACAAGATGACGATTGCTTATTGGAAAACAAGAAAAATGTCTAAATTTCCGGTTGCATATTTGCGCGCGGCAAACACTTCATGCTACACAACATATGAACCTATTTCTGGAAACGAACGCGGACTACATACAAGATCGTGTCACACTGCGATTGAGTACGTGATCATCTTGTTTATGTATTAGTCATGATTTTTTTTCAGGCTAGTTAGATCAACCATGATAATTGTACTCCTGACATTCTAGTACACACGCAATTTCCCCCGCTCTGGTCCAGGCCGGAGAGATGTGTTCTCCGGGCCGGACCACACACGCTGGACGTCCGACTTTTTCACCGCACACTCCGGACCGGAGTCGGCGGAGAATGGACGGAGCACAACCGAGCGGACACAATTGGGTGATGTACATGGCCGGAGAATGAGCTATTAGGTCAAATATTCGTAGACATTGTTTCGCAATTTTCATTTTGGCCGAGCGAGAATCACGGCTGAACTCTCATTATTACGATATTATCGTTCATTTTTCTGTTATTGCATTCGAATACTATTGTATACCAACCCCAGATCATTTCTCAGTCTTCTTTTTATCAATGTTATCGGTTATTTCCATTATATTTCTCATTTCCCTTCTCGTCGTCTGGCGTTCGTTTCTTTCCGGCGAAACCCGAGACAGCTGTTCATCACGTGATCACAACAACAACAACAGTCTGACAATTTCTCCTCGTGGTTTGAATAAACCCACAAGTTCATGATCGTTCCCGTTATTTTTGGGCAACCAAAAGTGATCAGGAACTTGGTGGATTTATCCATCAAACCATGCTCCTCAGGAATTACGAAAGCAGTACAAAACTAAAGGCAAGATTGACGGTGCAATATTTTTTCAGTTGAATGCCTTTGGCATAAATGTAAATTTAGTTTACCTAAAGCGACAGTTCCATAAATAATTGGTTTAGTCTTTTGTTGAACAATACAAAAGAACACAGCGTTTTAACAAGCATGTACTCCGTCACCACATGCACAATATTTTATGATTCTTATAACATTAATAAGCCTAGAATTTGAAAAGCGAGGTTAGTCAATGTGGCAATCCTACAAAATAAATATTGTACCGTCGTGCTATGTTTCCTCACAAAAAACCACAGTCCAAATTATCTTGCAAATATTTATTTGTTTTTCAGAGAAGGTTCACAAGTAGTCATGGTATTGACAAACATGGTACCGGTACTGGGTTTTAGCTCCATTTTTAATAATGACAATACATGGGAAATGATAACCAAAAATTATTCTTATCCCGCTTGTTTAAAAAACAAACTATAACTATACAGCCATGATTATGAAGCATCAACGTCCTACTAACATGCTTGAACGGATGATGCACGCTTTACTTCAAATTAAATTTAAATCAGACTGAACAATGGCATGGATATGCTCAGAAATTCGAAGATCATCAAACATAGAATTTTAATAACATATACATGCATACATGTCGTTCTGTGATAATGTAGTGATTCAAGAAGTTATCGAACAATTTAAATTACCGGTACATCCTACTTAGAATAAGACGAGTAATAGTATGCTACATGTACAGGGTGTTCCAGAAGTCTTGGTCACATTTTGACATTGAATATATTGAAAACTATTGAGGATATACAAATGCATATGGCAACATCATTAGCATTACACAAAACTTAATGACTTTCATTTTCAAATGGTACCAGTTTCATCTTACTACCATTCATGGCTCAGCAGATACGAGGATTTGAAATGTGACCAAGACTTCTGGAACACCCTGTACTTAAACAAAATAATTCATCATAAGAAATTCGTTGAATCAGCATTTCCGGTGCTGATTTGATTGATTGAAAGCATACTGTAGATTTAATTCTTTTCAAGATAGAGCTTGTATCACACAATCTAAGTACTGTAGCACTAGTACACAACAAAGGGGGAAAGTAAAAACAGTTGGAAATTTGCGATTCAAAAGGTAATTGCAATCCTCGATATAGCAATCTATGTTGAAAATATTATTAATCTACACATGTTCAAAGCAACTGGTCATCTCGAGGATGGTCTAGATAGACACAGCAATACCCCGGTTTGCACATATGTGTACCAGTGATGATGTTTCAATGAGAGAGGTCCCGATATCCTACCATACCTGGTTTAGGTGTAGCTGTCCTTACAGTTCTCCCATGCTTATACTTAGGAAGCACATCATTTGCCATCCCCATATTAAAATTTCCCAAGTAAGTAAATTACGATAACTTATGTATAAAGTATATTTGACTGCTATTTCTATGGGGAAGCTGTAAGAATTACAACCAAAACCATCCAAGCAGAGTGTGAAATCACTGAAGTGTGAAATGGACTAAATTGTATGATAACGAGACCTGCCAATTTGCGAGCAGGTCAAGCTCAGCATATGTAGTACAAGTTCAAAAAATCTTGGTTATAATCCTTTAATCAAAAGGGTTAGAATTCAGTTTTATTTTATGATTTCACCTTGAATAGGTCAATGTCAATCATCTTCATTAGGGTTATCGTGATAAACAAAAACATTGTGTAAATTTGAGAAAGCCGGCAGCTCTAATCCTCAAACATGTCAAAGACACATAGTGCTAAAGCATTTGACCATGGAAAATGAGTCAAGATTAATTATCTTTGATATAGATCTGGTTCACCACCAAGCTGCAGTATGTGTTATGAATTTGAGTAGCCGGACTTTACTCCTTCAAAGATATTGTGCTAACATTAAATCTACATTCACTGTAAATTAGACTTTGAAAAAAGGGTCACCAACACATGAGGTAACCAACACATGTTAAGATTCATCATCAGTTTGGTAATGAAAGAAAATGTACTAGCACACACGTCACAAACTACACGCTTCAAACTAAAATGTTGAAACTTACTCGTAAAGTGTTGAAATAACCCTTTAAGTGTGTCCACAGGGACTGCTCTTTAAGTGTTGTCCCCGTGGACACACAGAGTTATTTCAACACTTTGCGAGTAAGTTTCAACACTTTAGTTTTAAGCGTGTAGGAGAAAAAGACATGTTTGATCTTGTTACAGTGCACAGTATGTGTGTTAGTGATAAAATAAAATAATGTATGAAAGTGGGAAAAATAAATTTGAGGAAAACCAGAAAAAATGCTATTTTTCAGGTAGATCCCCATGACAGCCATTTATAGTTCACCCATGACCATGCATGATGTAATGTTCCATCGTCATTACAGGGATAAAGAAAATGTCAAAGTTCAATTGAGCTTGCTGGAGTCATTCTAAGTGTAAAATCCCTGACAAGAGAAACTGAATACGGCCTTCCTTCCATTACATTCTCAATCTTTACCAGTATAAAGTCAGTTTCAGGTTTCTCAAGGTAAAATGTTAGGCTTGACCAGATCCCAGTTTTTACCATAACCTACATACATGCATATACACTTGTCCCTCATTATAAGTCATATGTGACCTTTTCCTTTTTATTTCTATTTGTACTGCAATTTAAAAAGTGAGTGAGTGAATAGAATTTAACGTTGCTTTCAACAATATTTCAGCCATATCATGACGAACCAACTAAGCATCACCTAGCCCAGTTGTGTTCCTGCTACTTCAATTCAAAGAAGAACTCTTTGAAGCAGCATGGAACCAGACACCCTCCATCCACCCTATAAAACACTGAGGACAGCGCACAAGACACAGACAGGACGCTTACATGGTGCAATAAAGACAAGTGATATTACAGTGCTAGACATCACATTATTAAGTTCCTGTTGCTTCTCGGCAAAATGCATTGAAGCAACAGGAACCTTAACCCACCCAACCACCCGCTGCAATTTAAAAAAGTTCATTTGAACCCAAGATATGTCCTTAAACATCCACAGTAGACATCATGGCTAAACCCCCGAAAAGGAGAGAATAACCCAGGAGATAAATATGGTTATGAGCAATGAAGGGAAGCTAAGGAAAGTCATCAGGTTAGCTGATATATGATGAAATATTATTGGGATCATTCCACAGGCATGTGCTGTAATATTTTCTTACCATTCATTAGAAAATGAGTAACCTTAATGGTAACCTATAGAGGGTCTTCTAAAATGAAATTGGAAAACCTCCAGAAGAATGGGGCCTACCGTTCATTACAGCACACGCTAGATTTCTATATAAAAAACAATGTTTCAGGATATAGGATGATCAATTGTTTCAGCAAAATCTCTATGACAAGTTGCATTCACAAGGAAATTTGAAGTAGTTCTTTTTGATGATCAAGGGGCATAACTCAGAAAAAAGTCAGATCAGGTCAAGAAGGACATCTTCACATGTTGACAATATTGTGACTGTCAAATTTCTAAAGAATCTGACAAAAACTTGTGCATTCACACGCAGTTAGTCGAGAAGGTCACATGCACATCTTCACATGGTGATGACAATGTGTGGCGAATTTCAAAGGATTCCAGCAAACCTCTGACGAGTTGCGTATGGAAGTAGTTTTTTTGATGATCAAGAGGCATAACTCAAGAGAAAATGATGAATTGGGTCGAAAAGGTCACATGCTCATCTTGACATGATGAATAGGGTTGAAAGGTCACATGCTCATCTTGACATGGTAATGTGCGGCAAGTTAGGAAAGAATCCAGCAAAACCTTTTGGACGAGTCACATTCACAAGCAAAACTGATGGAAGTATTTTTTTAGATGATCAAGTGGCTTAAGTCTGGAAAAAATATCAGATCGGGTCGAAAAGATCACATGCACATGTTTACATGGTGAGGGTAATGTCTGCCAATTTGGAAAGAATTCAGCAAAATATTTTTCTCATGTTTCTCATGGGCGGACGGACAGATGATGCCATACCATAATACATCTCGTCAAAATTGACGGGCATATACAAATTTGTCATGAACCGAAGACATATATGTATGGGAATTTCAAATCAGTTCAAATCATTAGCCGACATACTTTAATTACTGCAATTAATTCGACAATTACTTCCCTGTTAAATAAAACTGTGTCATCGACGTGTTCATGATAATTGAAGAGTGCCAGCTGGAGATTTTAAACGATTCAAAATGAGATATTTGGTGCAAGAGAATTATGGATTAAGAATACTAATCAGCGATATGGATTTGATATCTTTGGAACATCATGGTGTCTTACCAGCATCATTGAAAACTGTTGACTGCTTCTCTCTTGTAGAAACCTAGCCTATGTTTATTATATACCGGTATACATGTACATGCCTTCAAGTGCCTCCTATATTTCCTATATTTTCCTATATTTTTTAGTAATTCCTATATTTTCCTTTATTTTACTCAAAACCTCCTATATTTTGACTTTTTCTCATGAAAACTTTCATCAATGCTCTGTAATGAGTCAAACTGACATGAAGTACATTTCAGAATTTTTTTTCGCCTCGCTTCGCTCGGCAAATATGAAAACATTTCAATCTCTATGCTAAATCAAAAACCAGAACAGGACACCTAAAAGATCACCACTATGACCGCATTCAGTGAAAGTAATTTGATTAAAGTGATCGTAAGCCCTCATGTAAAGTTTCCATCAAATGAAAGACCATTGCGAACAGTGTCGGAAAATATTTATTGTAATTTTTTACGATTTTATTACACAGAGTAAACTGCATTTAAAGTGGTTTTCTATGGTGGTCTGTTGCAATCATATCTAGGTCCAGTGACGTTACACTGCCTTATATTTCAAACTTTGTATGCACTTTCCAGAGCTTGATTCAAGCTTAAAGTGTGTATTCAACACAGACTTCACTGTTCCAATGTGCATGTTTCACCAAAATCGGGGAAATTAAATGCAAGATTCAAATTGACTTGACATTTATGAGTTACCATCTCCCAGATTTTGGTGAAACATTCACATTGGAACAGTGAGTCTATGTTGAAACTCAGTATACACACCTCAAGCTTGAATCAATCATTGGAAAGTGCATACAAAGTTCGAAATATATGTATTTAGGCCGTGTGACGTCACTGGACCTAGATATGATTGCAACAGACCACCATAGAATACCATGCATTATTCGCAGTTTACTCTGTGTAATAAAATCGTAAAAAATTACAATAAATACTTTCCCACACTGTTTGCAATGGTCTTTCATTTGATGGAAACTTTACTTGAGTTTACGATCACTTTAAGCCCGGCGCATACAAGAGCTATCTGCTGAGCTAATGGCCTGAATTGCCTGTCAGCTCAGGGGCTTGCTAGCTCTCATGTGGTTTCAGCACACACGGTGAGCAAAATGTTCACTGAATTGATTTCAGTTCCCGCAAAGCGCCTTATTTAAGATCATGTGATCTTTCATGTGACCGGGCTGGCGTAGAAATGGCCATTTTGAACAATCGTGCGTATAAGTTACGTGAAAAAAGATGCGTTTCATTGGCCTGTCGAATAAAACGGCTGAGCTGTTAGCTTACGTTCGCCGCACACACTGAGGATTTGGCCTCGCGAGGCGAAATATTTTTCTCCCAGCCTCGCTAGGCCAAAAACTCACCAAAAACTTCCCGCACACGAGAGCTAGCCCCTGAGCTGACAGGCAATTGGCTCAGCTGATAGCTCTCATGTGCGCCGGGCTTAAAACACCAGAAAACTACCAAGTTTGGAACATAAATGTAGTACAAACCTGTCTTACACTCCTTTATTTCCTATATTTTCCTATATTTTATTCAGAAAATTCCTATATTTCTCCTATATTTTTGCAAATTTCCTCCTATATTTTCACTGTGAGCCACTTGAAGGCCTGCATGTACTATGACTTTTTTCTTAATTTGGTGGTAATGCAGTTATATAAATTAGGATTTTGGATTATGAATGCGGAAATTCTTTTAATGGATGACGGCTGAAGGTTGAATGATGAACTAGACGATAAAAGGTGTGAAACAGCAACATGGCCAATGTTACATCACACCGAGGTTAGGCAACAAACCATTGGAAATGCTGTACTATTTTACTCATTGAGTTTTACAGGTGATAATTTCTGTTTGCAAATGTCTCAACTCCGAGACAATAACATTTTCGAAGTTGTTTGGATTTTCAGTTTATTATTTTCCAGTTTTTGCAGTACAGCCAAAGTTAAAGCATTATGCGATGCCCAACCTTGACCCGACGTCACGTGGGCAAGGAAGTCGTCTCATGCCTTTCATGGCTAAAGAGCTTGGGACTGTGGGACTATTGAAGGAGGTCCATTTGGTACCTCATTTTTTTGGCCATGAGAAAGAAGAAAAAGACTTTTTACGACTGACAGATCAGTGGATCAAGAAAATGAACATATGATCAAACATTACCACATGAAAAATGTTGAACAATTTACTATTTAGCATATGAATACAAAATTTTACATGGGTGAAGCCTAAACAGTGTGGCTCAAAAACAAATGAAAAAACACATGTCCACATCAAATACATTGTACCAGTATGGATTCATAAGTCTTTAAGTCATTGCTGGAGCCAAGAGGCTGAATTGTTCATGATAAAGCTGATGATGACTCGTTGAGTCTGCACATCTGTAGGTGTTAGAGGTACATGAAGTAGCTTGTTTCTTGGCTGTCTTCCAGATCTCTCTATCATTCTTTCAAAGAGTCGGATGACCACTTGGAGGAGTTGATTTTGAAGCCTCTCCTGTAAATGTCAAATACATATGTCAGTATTTAGACATACAGAAGACACATTAAAAGAGACATTGCAAATCCTTGCCCTCAATAGCCTCAAACATCAACCAAAGAATATATTTACCGTTATTATGAATATCATATTAAAACAAATTAACATGCAAACCGTGTAGACCGTCAAAATTAAGAACCCAGGTGAGATATGATGGTAATGAGAAAAGGTAGATGTTGGGATAATGGCAATACCCCCAAGGCAAGTTTTTGGTGGAGAAGGGACAACCACAATTTCAACATTGCCAGGTGGTACTACCTAAGCCTTTAAGGATCAAGCTCATTCAGAATTGGTTTGTGGAGGAAGTATGAGTACCTGGAGAGAACCACTGCCTGTTGGCAAGTAACTGGCAAACTCTCAAACATGCACCGCCCTAAAATGAGTTAATGGTTACACATTGCATACAGTTTCAAAGAACTATGACAGCGGTTTTAACAAACGGATGGATATTTAACGTGGTTGCAAAAGATAACATGCATATCTATGATTCTGAAACCAAATGTCTCCAGGGGCCCTCTGGTGCATGTGTGAAATTTTGGCAAATACTTGCCGACAGGTGGTGGTTCTCTCCAGGTACTCTGGCTTCTGCCACCACTAAAGATGGCTGTCACCATATGAGTGAAATAACCTTGTCGAGTAGGACGTTAAACCTGTGTGGGATTACAGCGGGATAGGTGGGGTTACTGCTGCATATTGCAGTCCAGTATCCTATTACTTCTGAATAGGTCAGTCCCGTGTGAGATTACTGCTGCATAGGCCAGTCCCGTGTGGGATTATTGCTGAATAGGCCAGTGCCATGTGGGATTACTGCTGGATAGGCCAGTCTGATCTGGGATTACTGCTGGATAGGTCAGTCCCGTGTGGCATTACTGCTGGATAGGCCAGTGCCATTTGGGATTACTGCTGGATAGGTGAATCCTGTGTGGGATTACTGCTGGATAGGCCAGTCCCAAATGGGATTACTGCTGGATAGACCAGTCCGGTCTGGGATTACTGCTGTATAGTTGAGTTCCATATGGGATTACTGCTGGATAGGTCAGTCCCGTGTGGCATCACTGCTGGATAGGCCAGTGCCATTTGGGATTACTGCTGGATAGGTCAGTCCCATGTGGGATTACTGCGGGATAGCTCTGACCTAGGAAAACCTGAAACATGTCCACCAAGATTTATAATCATCTCACAAAAGATTCGACAAACTTTCCATGTACAGATGTAAATTTTTGCCCAACAAAAACCTTATCAATGGAAACGTACAAAGTCTAAACTGCAATAATTAGGACAAAAATTCATATTTAATGTCATATTTCTTAAATAGCACATGCACATCCTCAAATCACATTGAACTTGGGTAGCAAGTGTCAAACTCATCCAATGAAAGCTGATAGCTTCAGAAACCTTTATCATTGGCAAATGACTTAGACAAAACTCTCAAAATTTGAACAAAAATTAATATTTCATCTCCTAAATAGCACAAGTACATCCTCTAATCATAAGAAACATGTGTACCAAGTTTCATAATCATTCAATGACAGCTGACAACAGCAGCAACTGTGATGTACAGATGTACATGTGCACTTCAGCTAAACGCAAAACTTTATAATTTCCATAATTTGGAGATAAATTAATATTTCATCTCAAAAATAGCACAGGTAATAGCACAAATTTCGTAATCATCCAATGAGATCTGACATCTGCAGCAAACTTACCATACATGTATACATGTAGAGGCCTACATGTACAATTCACCTAAACAGAAAACTCTATCATTTGCCATAATTTGGACAAAAATTAATATTCCATCTCAAAAATAGCACAGGTACATCCTCTAATCATAGAAACATGTGCACCAAGTTTCATAATCATCCAATGACAGCTGACAACTGCAACAAACTTTCTAAGTACAGATGTACATGCACTTCAGCTAAACGCAAAACTCTATCATAGGGATTTTAACATTGGAGCACCGCAGGGGTAGTACCCCCAGGTGGAGTACCCACACCCCATATTTTTTGTTTTTTGTTGTTGTATTTTTTCTAAATTCTCTAGATTTTTTTTTGAATTTGCCAAACCAAAAACCTTATGATTTCCAGGCCGGGGACACTGACGACGACATCGTCTTTCCCCCCTCACAATATCTCCCCTTTACTTCGTAAAGCAAGATAAAAATCATGATTTTTATGAATTTCATGATTTTGGGGATCACAGTGACCTTGACATTCGGCCCTGACCTACAATTTGGTATGTGACACATCATGTCCCCCTAATGTATGTACTGACAAAAACATGAGATTGATCTAATCAAAACCCCTCGGCTTTCGCTAAGTGATTGTGACCCATGTGTAGTGTGAACTGGGGAAGAGATAGTTCTATGTGGGATGATCAAGATATACCGGTAGTTGGTTATATTCAGGCATATAGGACAGAAATAGAAAAATTATATATCTGTAAAGGGGCATAACTCTGTAAAATATGGGTTGAGGGGAGCCACTTTCGATAGGCACTTAGCACTCTGTAAAATAAGAACCAAGACAAATAAGCTGTACCGAATTTAACTTGTACATTCAGCTACAGATAACAAAATTGGAGATTATTACATCCAAAAGAGGCTTAACTCCATAAGCCGAGGCGAGTAATCCTTTGTTGGCTTGTAGAATACAACAATATAAATAAGTTTCCAAAATATAGTAGCTATGCCAAACACAGTTCTGCAAATATAGTTGGTTATATTCAGGCATATAGGACAGAAATAGAAATTAATATATCTGTAAAGGGACAGTATTCTGTAAAATATGGGCCGAGGGAAGCCACTTTCAATAGGCGTCTGACTTAGCACTAGATAAATAAGTGTTGAAAATTTGGTGGTTGATTCTGCGGTCACAGTGACCTTGACCGTGACCTAAACTTTGGTACATGACAAACCGTCTCCCCGTAATTTCTCAATGGACACAAAAAATCACAATTTTTAACAATTTCACGATTTTGGGGTCACAGTAACCTTGACTTTTAACCTTGACCTACATTTTGGTATGTGACATATGTCCCCCTATTATCTACTGACACCAAAAAAAATGTTATTTTAATCATTTCCTGATTTTGGGGTCACAGTGACCTTTGACCTTCAACCTTGTCCTAACTTTTGGTATGCGACACTTCATTTTCCCTTATTGAATCCACTCACAAAATTTAGAAATTTTTAATGATTTCCTGATTTTTCGGTCACACTGACCTTCGACCTCTGACCTCGACCTACATTTTGTATGCAACGCATTGTTCCCCCCTAGGGCATACATTCACCAAAAATTAGAAATGCAGATAGAAAACTGTCAATGATTTCCTGATTTTAGGCAAGTGACCTCTGACCTGAGCCTCGACCTCAATTTTGGTATGCGACACATCGTCTCCACCTAGTGTATCCACTCACAAAAAAATTGCAACTATGGATAGAAAATGTTCACAGATATACACCGGACACGACCACTTCAGTGTTTTTCTGTTTTTTAGGCCAGTGACCTTTGACCTCTGACCTCGAACTTCATTTTGGTACATGACACATCGTCTCCCTCAGGCCTCTCATTTTGAGGAGAGTGATTACGGTTAAAGAATACAATCACTCGCCTCAAAATGAGAGCACTGCTCCCTGTAGGGTATCCACTCACCAAAAATTGGAACTCTAGATAGAAAAATGTCCCAGATATAGACCGGACACGAGGGACAGACAGACAAACGGATGGAAACCGCCATAATACATAATACGTCCGCCTTTTGGCGGGCGTATAAAAAAGCAATCAGAGTTTGCTTCAAGTTTGGAGCACTGTTACATGTAATTGCTTCGGGTATTGCATTTAGTATGTGATGCACATGCACTTCTGGAGATGGAGGGTGGGGCTGATTTTCCTTGGAGTTGGTTCGTCATGATAGGACTAAAATATTGTTTAAAGGGATGTTAAATCCTATTCACTAGCTCACTGTCACCCTTGGAGTGGTCACAATGCCCTGGGATGGGGGGAAGGGTGATGGATATGTCACATAAATCTACAATGAGTTGGGGCTCAGTTCCTGGAGGGTGGGGACACTCATGGGGGTAATGGATGTGTCCCATGAGGTTAATGGGTGTGCAAAGTTTGGGAGATAGAGGATGGACTCAGTATCATTAAGGGGGTGGGGATGTGAACTTATATATATATAAGGTGGGGTTAGAAAGGAGTTGTCTTGAATGGGGTCCTTCAAGGGAAAGACAGATTACAAACATTTAAAGGTGAAATGCAAAGGCTTTTAGATTCTCGTTGCTCTCCAGTTATTTGGAAATTACGTCACACTGAATGTTTGAATGCTGCAAGTGGGAGGAAAAAAACTATAATTATATGTATATATTGATGTAATACAATCAAGTGTTACCCAAGCTTTTACCTTTCACAGAAATTTCAGCATTTGGAAGGTACGATTCAACCTCTTTTGCTGTACTTTAACATCATGGAGTCATAACAGAGCTGTTTCTATGGCTATGGCTATGGCTATGGCACTGACTTACTCAAATCCTGAAATATTAAAAAGAGTATTTATACACATGTTACAATATTTTTTTATGATAATCAATATTCACCAAAAAGGAAATGTATTTAGCCCGCTACAACATGTTGCAGAACTGTCAAGAGGAAAATTGTTGGTTCTCAAAGGAATCAGACGGTGGAGTTAGCTAAAATCTGATGTATTTAAACTCGTGGGGTTTTTTTTAACTTCATCAGAGTCTGGTTTTATGTTTGGAGCACAGTAATCTCTTGGGGATTGCATGTAGTACGTGAGTGAGTGAGTAGGATTTAACGTCGTTTTCAACATTTTTTGAGTCATATCACGACGGTGCCTACATGTGTCAGAACACGAGTGTCCACAGTTCCTATTATCCTGGACACTGATCAGCCCAGCTAGTAATCTTCATCAGTGTCTGGTCTTAAGTTTGGAGCACTGTAATCTCTTGGGTATTGCATGTAGTAATATGTGATGTACACATGGCAGTGTGACTAATGTGACAGGACCTATGAAGTAGGGTAGGCATTAGGACTCCGACATGCACTGAACTCTTGGAAATCCCCCGCCCCAAGTTGAAATCCTGTCTATATTAAGATCGGCACAGCCCAAGTCAGAATCACCAGTGATTTTCATAAAAAATCACCAGAAATTTTCATTAAAAGTAGGTCAGCTCAGAACTTGCTGGTAACAGTCCCCTAATGCACCTTCATGCAAAAAATCAAGGTTCTAACGGTTCTCCTTATTTTGCCGACGAAAGAATTCGGATGGACTCACTCACTCACTCACTACTGACAATTTGCAGATGGTACATGTAGCCTACTCCTGTCGACTACATAAAAGGAAATTATGTACTTCTGTAACTAAGAATTGTTTTCAACTGATCTGAAGGGGGTCCCAACTTTTGTAGCACAAAGGAAGGCATTTGATGAAAAAACATGCAAATGAACAAAAACTACCCAGCTGTCAGGATTTAAATGCAATTAATTGGGAAAGTTTTCTTTTAAAAGTTTTTCAATTTGATGATATGCATGTACCAGTCTCGGTTTGAGAAATTAGGTCGAGGTCACTCATCATCAAGGTCACTTAGGTCAAGGTCACTGGTCCAACGTCAGAATCAAGTGTAGTGTATGATCCTTTGAGATACTATGGTCCATGCAATAAAAATGGACTTGTAGGTTAACGTCAGGTTATAATTTGACTAGGGCAAGATACATGTACGTCAAGTTTCTTTAAGTGAGCTGAAGTGTTCTGAAAATGCATTTTGCTTTTTTAATTTGGAGGGCTGGGGCCAAAGGTTTATTAAGTTTTTTTACTACAGTGACCAATAATTTAGCATGTTTGATATTTCCTGAAATAAAATATTACTGAGTGAAGTTAACTAAATGATTTATTACATAAGGTGTCAAATGCTGTCATCATAAACTAGGTAGGGGTGTCAAATTGAGTCACCCTGAGGCAATGCTAGTAAGCCTCCATCGGGCAAAGAGTTACACCTACATTGTACATCAAGAAATACTGTGCTAATATCATTTAATCAATTTCATGTAACTATTTGTTGTATTTGGAAAAATAGGTCAAGGTCCGTCATCCTCAAAATGGCTCAGTTCTGTAACCATCCTCATACATTGCATGAATTTGTAAAGCCATACTTTAAGAGATAATGAGAAAACTGATGAGGATATTAGACAGATGAACAGCATGGTCTTCAGCAAGGCCCCACCTGTCTAAGCCCAGAAAGTCTTTGTGAGTGAGCCCTTGTTCTGAAGAGGAGTAGACATCTTAAAACTTGTATAGGTGAATTATTTTCTATTGATCAAGAGATAACATTCTAGTATGTACTGTGACCTAATCTTTTCTTCATGCCACATCTTCTGTCTGAAATTTATATCATCTTCATTCATGCAGGGTATGAAATAGACACACAAATTCTAGTTGCCCATAGGCAAGCATGGGCAACCAAAACATCCAAATGCATTGCATTTTGGACACAATTTGGTTGCCCAAAGGAAATTTAGGTTGCCCCGGGCAACCGGGCAAAGGGCTATTTCGCACCCTGTTCATGTCATTGCCAAGCATTTAATCTGCTGAAAAAAATCAATATATGAATTAGTGGAATTGGAAATCAGTGCTATGAATAGACTCAACTTACTTTTCGCTGTTAACAAGAACATGCATGATAAGTACAGATGATGGCAGAGATCAGCAAGGAAATTCAGACGAAATCTGATCTAAGTGCTCTGAGCACACATTGTACTTATACATAATTTTACCAATCAGGATTGAAAGTCCATGTATGTTTGACAACTTACAGATGAAAGTAAAACCTATTTTCTAGGTCCATAGTCCACTCCATTTTACTTATTTCTTCTTTTCTCATCGTTTATCTTCAGTTCAATACAATGCTGTCTTCTACTCGCTGTGAGGCATGTTATGTATTTCATCAACTTTATTGTAATGTAACTTTATGAGGGGAGAGGTGTTAATATAGGCCATGCCTGTTCACCAAGTATTCCATATTTATAGCTCATTTCAGTTATTCACAAAGCTATTCAGTATGTGAAAGTCTGTATAGTTACCCTAATAATTCAATCACCGGAAGTGCAGCAAATATGACTTATATCTGGAAATATTCTTCATGGCACCAGCTACAAAGTGTCACATTTGTCATTATGTGATTTTTCTTCAATTTGAATGAAGAATGAGAATGCTACTTTTTCTCTGTGTTTGAATAACAGAGTTGGAAAGTGAACTTCCTGTGATTGAATTATTAGGGGAATTACCATAGTTTGGTTCTGGAAGACGTGATGAAATATTAGTAACTTACAAAAGATGAAGACTCGTCTCAATCCTGCTGGAGATCCAAATTTTGTCTTACTGTGAGCTGCAAGTAGCTGTTTGGAGTGTTGAAGTCTCTCGTAATCTGCGAACCTGGTGGTGATTCTAGCAGCTCTAGTCAGTTCTTTGGTCAGTCTTCTGGTGCGATCTTTGCACTATTCATGACTATCAAAAGAAAACATTGGAAGAATATATCATCACCTCAATTACAGGAGAGTGAATGAAGATCAGAACTCCATCCACATTTTCATGGAATTTTCTTGTCCTTTTTGAAATTTTGGCTTCTTTTGAAGTAAATTTTCATGATAATAATCATTTTCGGAGTCGTTCCAATTGGAAGGATGATCTGTCATTTGAAGGCAAGTTGCTGACTAAATACATGCACTTAACTCTGAATGTATCAAACTCATACTTCAGTCATTAAATCATTGTATCAGGCAATTTAAATCTTCTACCTCATGTATATAGTAAGCTTACATAGTTACATGGAATTGAACATATCCAACTACAGTTTGTTATAATTGTTCACCTACATATACTCAAAAACATATCCCGTCTTCTACGTGTCTGTCTTCATGTTAAACATCCAGATATTCACTCGGTACCATGGACATAATATTGACAGTACCAGTACTTTATCATCGATACAGAACGAGATCAGGCAGGCTGCAGTACCTATATGAAGTAAACTCAGTCCATGAAATGCAGCACATTGATCCTATGAAACACAGAAACAATGTATGATAATAGATAAATAGTTAAATATACGAAATAAGAATCATTTATTTGTGTATATGTGGCAGGGAATTTTGGTTTGAGAAAATTGATGATGTCAGAGTTCCAGTTTGCTGAGTTTAAATTTTCTCTCAAATTTCAATGATTATGAATTATTATGTTGTCTAGAATTGAAATACGTAGTTACATATTTATGACTCTCAAGATGTTCAAGGGTCTCACCCAAAGTGGAAGACAAATTTCCAGGTCCATGGAAACTTTCTTTTTTTACTGCATTGACACATTGATGATGAAGCTCAGCCTGAAATAAAATCTTTGTAAAATGAGACAGGGTATAAAGTGTGAATATAGTTTGTGAATATGGGAAGGGGGGGGGGGGTGTAGAATTACAGCAGGAAATTGTTTTTGAGAGAGCTAGAACTAATAAATAAAATTCAAGGACAACACTATCTTTCTCAAGGATTTTCATGGCACAGACTCTCAACAATATTGAAATTTCAGCACGACAAAACAAGAATATTTTAACAGATTAATACTCACTCTACCCCTCCTGTGTCACTACACCTCCAGTCATCATGTTTATCCATATGACCAAGTTTTGCTGGTGTGTGAGGATCTAACTAAGATAATGTGAGTGTCCATTTCTTGGCACACCTTATACACAGAACTTTGGTAAAGCGTTCTTCTGTGATTGTGTTCATTCATTTATGTTAACTGTATTGCTGATCTGCAAAGACTTTATACCTTGATCAATAAATTTTATTCTTATCTACAGTTAGTTTTAAGGTGTTCTGTCTTCATATTGTCTTTCCACCATCAAATTTTATTTGTACAGATTAGGGTACTCAGTGCACTATTCTAACATGTCTAATGTACTTTGTCATACAGGGATACGGTACTGCACATTCAGCAATATTTTCATTATGATCTCTTCACAGACCCACACCTCTTAATCGATGAAGGAATTCATGATCATTTCAGTTTTCACTTTAATAGTTCAGTTTTATTTTTCGAGAACTCATCAAACATGTCAAATGGCTTCACTCTGACAGCAGCAGTGCTCAGCTGAGAGAATCCTCACAGCTTGAACTGCTACGGACTACTTATACACTAATCTTCAAACATATTGTAAAATATTTATTGTCTTTCAATAAATGATAAAACATTTCTGAAGCTTTGATTAATCAAAACTGCTCCATAACAAACTTTCATGCATGTCATTGGTCATTGCCTTTTCTGATGTAAACATCTGAGAAGGGTTGTCAATGTTATGCATAATTTGCATCATGGGTTGTTTTGGAGCAGCAAGGTTTACTTGGGCCCATGTTCCGGATTCTTTGTTGTTGAAGAATTCTTTAGAATTTCGCTAATTACGATAATGATGTCAGGCTAAACACTCGCATAGTTACCTGTTGCTATAATCCTATTCGACTGTCAACTGGTCAATCACCATCATCACTGCCCGACGCTTGCTGTCACTGTTGTTGTTGTAACAGACTGTGGGAAAACGTCGACATCAAGCAGAAAAACTGTTTTCTGAGAACAGCATTTGAAACCATAATGCATCAACAGGTGGTCAAGAAGACCCAGGGGTCAGTTCAGGTCATCTGGTGAGCAAATCGGACGTAGTCATCGATATTTGTTTCGTGTGGAGGGGCACCTGCTCACCGAGTGTGCTTCCACTGAGATTTTAAAAACAGCTGACCGTGAGCGCGCGACTTGGAACGCTGTTTGACTTATCCGCCTCCAAACAGGAGAGTTCACATACAATCGTCTCCGTGCCGTCTCCGCTCGTTTCCAATGACCCATTCTCCGTTCATTCTCATGAGAAAACGGAGAATGAGCGGACCGTCAATATATTAGACTATTTCTACCGTAAGACAACAAAGAGCTGCAACGGAGAATGGACGGAGAACGAGAAAATGGTACCATTCCGGACCAGAGAACACTGTAACGGTCCGTCCATTCTCCGATGGTTTTGTCCGTAACGGTCCACAAAAGTCCGTCTCCGCTCTGGTCCATTGCATTTGTCCGTCCATTCTCCTCGCAACTCCGGTCCGTTCTGTGGGGAAATTGCGTGTGTAGTTTCAGCATTATGAGCACCCCAGTACCTCACACAGCAACTGTTCTGTTCAACATAATGGGTCCAGAAGATCTTGAAAGCATCATATGAATAAAACCCAGTCCAAAACCTAATATCATCATCTGAGCCCTCAAAACGCTTTAACAGGAACCTATCCATCTCTCTAAGTGTGACTAGTTTTTCATACTGTTCTTTATAGTTTCTCAGAAGCTTCACAACTGTCGTAACAACTGCTCTGCTTTGTCAATGTCTGCATCATCTCTCTCCAGCCATCGTTCTATGTGTCTCAGTAGGTCCTCAAGTTCATCCTTCGTCATATTGAAAGTGCTCTCATAATAGGGTTTGGACTGGAAAAACAAGAAAATCAAATTCAGGCAAATTTAGGGGTTGCATGCAGCATAGATGACATACAGTTTACACTTGTGTTACGATTCTTGAAGGATATGTGATGGCTGCATTTGAGCATGCAGTGTACAATGATGTAAGCTCTCTAATACAGGAGGGTATGAGGTGGGGTGAGGCTTAGTTTGGGAGATCGATAATGTGGCCCACTTCCGTGGGGGTGGTCACTACCTCCCAAGATGTGTAATGCATGTGTTCCGTAATTGTACAATGATGTAAGCTTTCAGAATATATATGCGGTTATTATAGGGTGGAGGAGATAGAGGTTGGTCTCAGTTCCATGTTAAATTTCCAGATTTTAGGGAGTCTCATTTCAAAATAGGGAGTGCCATGTCAAAGACACTGAGACTCTTGACTAGCTAGAAGCCTGCAGAGGGGGAGAAAAAAAACATGGTTTGGATATTGAAAGTGAGGCTATCCAGCAAGTGTCATGATTGTACTGGATGTGTCTCATAGTATGTTTAGCAAGCCTACTTTAACCAGCCCAGAGAAATACTTCAACCAGACAAACTTAACTAGACAGACAAACAGAAGTTAAATCACAGGCGCTCATTTGCTCCAGTGGTAGATTAAAAAATAACACCCCCACACCTAAGAAATGAAAAAAGCTCAACAATAATCCAAACTAGATTTAACTGTTATCTAAAGGGATAACTGAGATACCCCCTGCCCTGCAAGAGAAAAGTCTGCCATTCTGAGTAATATGTCAATACAGTATAAAAACAATAATATACTAGTCATTCCAAGTCTGGGTTTTTGACAAAAATTAATATATCATGTCACAAATAGGTCACACTGCCATGTTTTGAATTTTTTCCTATTTTCTTATGAGAAAAAACATTCTATCAATTTGAGAAAGCCAGTCTTACCTCATTACCAGTATTGGGTGATTCTTCATGTATCGCCTGTATCTTCCTTCTCAACTCCTCCGGGCTTGCAGCACTGTAGTGATCATGACGTATTTTGATGTTATTTGCATACAGATGTTTGTAAACAGCTGAAGTGGAACACTGGAAATGTTTCACCATCTTTTTCGCTGAGTATCCCTTCTCCAAAAATAGTTCCAGCTCATTTGTTTTACTCCCCAGTTTTGGACATCCTCTTAGACCTGTAAGCATGTCAAACGTGTTATGGTGGATTGACTTGATAGATCCAAACCAAATCATGAGAATAGACCCAACAAGGGATTCTCGCCTATTACATGAACATGATGAACATAACTTTCAAATAATTGACACTATCAGTGAAGTTTGTTCAGCCTACTGAAAAAACTGGAGCCTTAGGCACTGAAACGGGGCGATTTAAATGTAAAATAGGTTGTTGGAATAATTCCACTACCTCTTTGATGTTCCATCTCATGGCAAAGAGCCATACTTGTAGTCTCACACATTCTTCTCAACAAGGATCTCTAGTGCATTAGTGTAATTGTACACATACAAATATATATATATATTAAAAAAAAACCCCGCTGGGACAGACATTTATCATGAAACCAACCTGATGAAATGATAAAATAATGTCTTCACTGCATGTTACCAATATTTGTGAAAATTTTCACTTTTTTCAGATAATCAAAATCATATCCTTCAGCAGTAAATAACAATACGAAGCTGCGCATCTGAAAACCCCTCAGCTCTGGGTACATTCATAATGTATTCAATTTGAACCAAGATGTCAGGAACACCAAGCAGTCAAGTCACAAATATACAGATTATCAAAAATTTTGCAATTAGGAATGACCCCCAAGGTTTTCATCCAATCAGAGAAACCGATATTCATTACATAAGTTTCTTGATGCATCAATGATGTATACCAAATTTTACATCGAGCATTTGAACGGTATCCGAGATAGAGATCATTAATGATTTCGCAAATTAAAGATGACCACTCATCCTTCCCGCCACTCAGAGGAACTGATGTGGTATTAATTGAAAGTCTCTTGATACATTAATTCTGTATACCAAGTTTCGCATAGAACACTGAAATTGTATCAGAGATATACATCATTAAAGATTTTGCATAAATTAAAGATGGCCACCAAGGTTTCCGCCCAATCAGAGAAACCAAAACTGTCATTTGATGTAAGTCTCTTGATGCATCGATGATGTACACCAAATTTTACATCGAGCACTTGAACGGTATCAGAAAACGAGATCATTAATGATTTTGCATAAATTAAAGATGGCTGCCCATCCTTCTCCCCACTCAGAGGAACTCATGTGGTTATTCATACATATTCTTGATACATCGATTCTGTATACCAAGTTTGGTATAGAACACTTAAATGATATCAGAGATATATATCATTAAAGTTTTTGCATAAATTAAAGATGGCTGCCAAGGTTTTTTTGGTCAATCGGGTCCCGATTTAAAGTATCTGTATGCATCGATGATGTATACTAACTTTCATATAAAACAATTGAATGGTAACAGAGATATGTATCATTATTGATTTTGCATAAATTGAAGATGGCCTCCAGGATTTCCAGCTAATCAGAAAAGCCGGTTTGGTAATTCATTGAAAGTTGCTTGATGTATCGATGTTTACCAACTTTCGTATTGAAATTTTCGTATTTTCGTATTGGTTTCCGAGATATGGATCATTCTCCATTTTGCATAAAATTAAAGATGGCCGCCAAGGTTCCACGCAATCAGGTCCCAATTCAATAGGCTTCTGGTCCTTGACAGGTAAATAAGCATACCAAATTTGAAATTCTTCAGTGGAACCGTTTTCCGTCTATCTCGCTCACGTACGGACATACGAACAGACGGACGTACAAGACGACAATACCCCATGGCCAAAATTGACCAAGGGGTAAAAATGAGTATTGAGATACAATGTAAAATCCTCATAGTTTGATGGACTGTCGATCTATGCTGGGATGCATCCTCTCATGGCATCATATTATATATGCCAGCACACTCCTAGTATATATTACAGTTCTATTTGGTTATCTCCCCTGTCACCTTATAATTTCGAACACAGCATTCTGTGATATGCAGAGCTCTTTCTGTAGATCAAGGGGAAATGCTTGCAACATTCCATGAATATTTCAGAAGTAGAATGAAAAGAAAACATTTCTGAATACAGGGAAATTATTACATAAATGATTTTACCACCACTGGATTTGAGAAATTTACCATAAAAAGATAACGCAGAGGGTCTTGAGGGGTAAACTCAAATGGCGAAAATTCCAAACTGTAACTCAACACACATATTTCACGAAAATGTAAATGAATACAGGCAAAGTGGAATATCCCATTGTTTTCTACAATGAATTACACTTATACTGGTATTATTTAATATTAAATTACTGCCCAAACACGCTTTCTAATGAGAATGAGCTAGTCCCACAAAATCACTCAACATGCGCCTCTCAAAATCTGTGGTTTAGCAGACGACATATTTGAGCACGAAAGTAGTGCTACTGGAAAATGAACGAAAACACACATAAAATTGAATAAATGGAAATGTATCTTAAACATATCAGACCTGCAACTATACACAGAAACCTGGACAATCTAAAGAAGGAAGTGTCAGACCTCTTTCTTGTCTTCTAAGAACTCTATCTTTTGCTGTGTTAGCAAGACAAAGAGCCGTTGCTCATTTTTTCCTGACTACAATACAGGACCATTAGTCGCTACGGGCCTACATCGCCCCGTAAAAATCATTGTTTATCATCACTGCATTCATCACATAAAAACACCTGCATGTACATGTACAAAATTGTAACACTAAAAAAAATACGAAGCTGCGCATCAAAAAACCCCTCGGCTCTGGGTACATTCATAATGTATTCAATTTGAACCAAGATGTCAGGAACACCAAGCAGTCAAGTCACAAATATACAGATTATCAAAAATTTTGCAATTAGAAATGACCCCTAAGATTTCCGTCCAATCAGAGAAACCGGTATTCATTACATAAGTTTCTTGATGCATCAATGATGTGTACCAAATTTTACATCGAGCATTTGAACGGTATCAGAGATAGAGATCATTAATGATAAATTAAAGATGACCGCCCATCGTTCCCGCCGCTCAGAGGAACTGATGTGGTTATTCATTGAAAGTCTCTTGATACATTGATGCTGTATATCAAGTTTCGTATAGAACACTGAATGGTATCAGAGATATACATCAGTAAAGATTTTGCATAAATTAAAGATGGCCACCAAGGTTTTCGCCCAATCAGAGAAACCAGAACTGTCATTTGTCGTAAGTCTCTTGATGCATCGATGATGTATACCAAATTTCACATCGAGCACTTGAACGGTATCAGAGAAGGAGATCATTAATGATTTTGCTTAAATTAAAGATGGCCGCCCTTCTTTCTCCCCACTCAGAGGAACTGATGTGGTTATTCATTGAATGTCTCTTGATACATTGATGCTGTATACCAAGTTTCGTATATAACACTGAAATTGGATCAGAGATATATATCATTAAATTTTTTGCATAAATTAAAGATGGCCGCCAATGTTTTCGGTCAATCAGGTCCCGATTCAAAGTATCTGGATGTATCGATGATGTATACCAACTTTCAGATAAAACAACTGAATGGTAACAGAGATACACAATGTATGTATCATTATCGATTTCGCATAAATTAAAGATGGCCTCCAGAATTTCCAGCTTATCAGAAAAGCCGGTTTGGTAATTCATTGAAAGTTGCTTGATGTATCGATGATGTATACCAACTTTCGTATTGAACAGTTGAATGGTTTCTGAGATATGGATCATTATCCATTTCGCATAAAATTAAAGATGGCCGCCAAAGTTTTCACCCAATCACGTCCCAATTCAATAGGCTTCTGGTCCTTGACTAGGTAAATAAGCATACCAAATTTGGAATTCTTCAGTGGAACCGTTCTCCGGCTATCTCGCTCACGTACGGACGTACGGACGTACAAGACGACGACAATACCCCATGGCAAAAATTGGCCGAGGGGTAAAAAGTCATTTGCCGAAATATGGTTTACGAGCTTATCAGAGGTATGTTTCCTCTCGGGTCCACTTAGCTGTTTCCACCTTGACAGAACCCGGCAATGAAGGAGTGCTCCTCGTCAAGACTTCAATTTGATGTTGTGATGCCTTTATTGTATAATCGGAGTGGAAAGTTCTGACAGAATGAGAGCAAATTCACACTTCAACAGCATGTCGATTGACGGTTGTCAATTGTATCAGGAGCATTTTTGCTCGGAAAACCTCACCACCAGGACTTTTTTCTATCAAAACTGATGATAAACAATTTGGCCTTTTAGTGGGCCTTACACAGTATTTTGGTGAATGTTGAGAAGCATTGCATGTGCAGGGAAATAAGTTTCTGGACTTGTGTTAAACACTGAGAGTGCAAGCATAAAGCCCGGCGCACACAAGAGATATCAGCTGAGTTAGCGGCCTCAATTGCCTGTCAGCTCCGGGGCTAGCTCTCGTGTGGTTTCAGCGCACATGGTGAGCAAAAGTTTCACGAAATTGATTTCAGTGCCCGCATAATGTCTTCTTCAAGTCCATTTTGAAGAGTCGTGCGCATGAATCGAGTGAAAATAACATGCGATTCATTGGCCGGTGCAGTAAAACTGCTGAGCTGTTGGCCTGCGTTCGCCGCACACGCTGAGGATTTGGCCTCGCAAGGCGAAATTATCAAACAAGTCTGATATTTTTTCCCCGGCCTTCAGAGGCCAAAAACTGCCCACACACGAGAGCTAGCCCCTGAGCTGACCGGCAATTGACTCGGAGGCCGTCAGCTCAGCTGATACATGTAGCTCTCGTGTCCCCCGGGCTTCCCAAAAATTGAAGTGAAAAGCATACTGGTATCATTATGAGCTAAATGGGAGTATTTTTCATACAGTTTTAACACTCAATTGATAAAAAAATATATCTTATTGTTTTAAAATTGATTATTTGAAAAATAAAAACTGTGATACAAATATTCGGAATCTTTCCAATAAGAACAGAAGGAGAAGGCGAATGAAGCAGGATTTTCTTTTGTCCTTTACCGCCTAGGGCACTGTGCTGCCGGTATGTCGAGTCATCGATGAAATCACCATCATCTGACTCAAATGATGAATATTTATTCAAAATATTTATTTAGTTACATGTATTTTATAATATAGAGCCTGTAAAGACCTTAAACGACCTAAGAAAGAAATGTATGGTACTGTGAAATTTAAATAAAACATTGAGTTGATGGGCCATGAATATGGGAAGCGGCCCTCAAACATGTAAAACTATAACTTCAATCAATCAATTCAATGAATCAACCGGATGCAGTAGTCTTCGTAAGTTATTACATGTATGTGTACTTTATTATCTAATATTTCTTAATTATTCTTTAAGTTATGCATAATTTCAGGAAGACATTCAGCTGTCTGTTAAATCAGTAAAAATTAATGTCATAGAATTGCGCCATTAAGATTTATAGGTTATGGTACGAAACGGACTGGGTATGAAAAGGACTGGGTATGAAATGGTTAGGGTCAAATCGGTTTGGGTACCAAATGACGTGACGAAATCAAGAAAATCTTATCTGTACACAGGTTTATCATGTGTGCATCCTTCTTGGATGTCGGTTCACTAACTTTCAATGTACATTTTCCAGATGTTTTATCGATGAGTTCACATACGACTGGCAAAGCATGATGTAGTCCATTGAATCATAAATTGGATCTTTTATGCTAGGTACCGGTACACTGAAAAACGAATATTGCTTTGAAAAAAAATTTAACTTTTAATTAGTCTAAACCTCAACGTGTGCTGATTACCAAAGTAAGGATAAGTACCGTAATCATTCTTTAGAAATTAAATCAGGTTATTATCACCAACACAGAATTCCAGGAGAAATGTGTACTTTTGCCAGTAATGTGTGAGCTCTGTTGGTGATGAATTTGATTTTGTAATGTGTTGCTCAAATAATATTCAAAAAGCATCCTGCTCGCTCAATATTGTCTAAATTTCTTTGATTTGAGTCGTATAATTTCATCAGATTGTTCCCTGAATAGTTGTATGTACAAGTTCAATCTAATTAAAATTAAATCCTAACTGCTTCCCCATTTGGATATGTCGCTTGCAGGATCTAACTGGCTTGCAGTAACGCCCGTGTTGACCAATCCCGAGAGGTTTTCATAGTGCTTTGAAGGGAACGTACGGTAATGACAATTCTGGTTGGCTCAGCCGAAGCACACGCCAAGCTGTGATGGAATCTTCTGATGTTGCTGCCCTCCCGCCAGGTTGGCGCCATAATGCGGGGTAGAATTATGGACTCGTCCTTGGCGTAACCTTGAGTTAACGCAGAGTCCATGAACCTATCCCCCCTGCCCGACTCACGTAAAGTAGTTAAAATGCGGTCGTGATGTCATAAGACTAATAAATATTCATGAGCTGGGTGCTACGAACACAAAATTCACTTGAAATCAGTAAGATCCTACATAGCGACATATACGATTGGGCAGCATTGATAGGATATTAATTTATTAATATTGGTACAATTTTCAAAAAAGACTTCAATATAACATGCAACAGTCATTCCCGTGTGTATTCGGTGAATTTTAATCTGCATAATGTCTTTCAATTTGTATGGTAGTTGTATTTGTTTATGTCTTGTTATGCGGCCTTAACCAATGTAAATTGTGTTCATGCCGAATAAAGTATTTGAATTTGTTTCCCCCTGGCATTGTTGGCTCTTGTGAAAAAACGCATGTGCATGAACCTGCCCTTCATTCTCGTGCTTGGCATGAATATGCGGTAATATGCCACACTGGGATTATATATTTCAATTTCAATGTATTGTACCGAATAAATATACATGTGAACATGTATTATTAGCCCTGATGGGACAAGGTACATCAACAAATGAATAAATATAACATTCTAACATGCTCCACGTTATAGCCGTGCGCTGATTGGTCCAGACCTCAAAACATACTGAGATTATCACACGATAATCTTCATTTGTTTGTCGTGATCTGTCACATTCACGTGCCGAACTGATGACGTCTCATTCTTGTGATGCAGTGCTACAAAGCTGAGCGACGATTGGTTCATTCACTGCGCACTGGGCGGAGTTCACACAGCTGCAGCTCGTGAACGGACAGCACGCGCGAGCATGGCCTGCAAACCAGTCACGAAATTCTCGCATAAGAACGGCACAAGTTTGCAGAAAATTAGCCATTCCGCTTATGAAATGAGGAAATATTTATCATTGTGCATGTTAGAATGGAGTTAATGACCTTCTCCGTGAATATTATCGTGTAATAATTTTTCGATGTTTAGTTTCAGACCTCATCAAAAAAGGGTTTTTTGATTGACGGTCTGAAACTAAACATCGAAAAATTATTACACGATAATACTCACTAAGGCGGTCATTAACTCCTAAACAACTTATGAATATATGATCATGTGGCTTATTGCATATCGATTGACCAAAAGTGACACATATTTGTGTGTTCATGTACATGTGACATTTAGGAAACAGCTATGGTAGGGTTCAAAATCTAAATTGAAACTAATAGCACTACACATCCAGTGACTGACTTCAGCCATATACACTTTGCAGCATTTTTCAAAATACCCAACAAAAATCTGTTGTCTGGCAATTAAATTTAAACTCTTATGCCCATCAAAACGACAAAATGAACCAATTCACCCTTGCCGACCGGTGGATTTGGATGGAAAGCTAGAAATACATACCTGCCCTTACTCTTCTCGTTATATCGTCGACTGGCAGTTGTTGTTTTTGCACATCAACATCTTGTTAGGAAGGAGAATCAATCGCTGCTGTGGTCAACTTGTTGTTGTTGTTGCAGGCGGAGCTCCGGAAGCTGGTTTATCGCAGACGAAATTTCATCGTACTTGTTGTCATTTCTCTCTAAGTTGGCCAATGAAACAGTTAATCTTTGTCTTGCGATAGTAAGATCCCCACTATCTGAAAACAACCTTAGTACCTGACGCAGGTTTCCCCGTATTCTATCGAGAGTAGGCTGAACTTGGTCGATCAACATCTTTCCTTCCCTTTGTTTGAAACCCCATTTGCATGGTATTCTGGGATACCATCTGGGATACCATCCAGGGAACAGTCTTTTCTCTGTTAGCCCAAGATCGAGAGTCCGCCATATTTAATGATATCAGCAAATGATTTGCTGATATCAGCAAATGCGTTTATTTGCTGATATCATCAAATCATTTGCTGATATCATCAAATGATTTGGTGATATCAGCAAATGATTTGGTGATATCAGCAAATCATTTGCTGATATCACCAAATGGACGCATTTGCTGATATCAGCAAATCATTTGCTGATATCAGCAAATGATTTGCTGATATCACCAAATCATTTGCTGATATCAGCAACTCATTTGATGATATCAGCAAATATTTGCTGATATCAGCAAATACTGAATAAAAAGCAAAACGGCTTGCCATAAGGCCTGTCATGGCAGTTTTTCCGGAATGCAAAAGCAAGCCGTTTAATAAGGGTGCTTCAAACAACAACAATCAGAATGCGACAAATATTCTTTGCACATCATCCAGCACAGTGAACTTTCTCTTGACTATAATTTTCATAAATTCTAGTATCTCAGACAACTGATCACATACATGTACTATTAAAATATCATTCCAACACACTAACCCCCAAAAGGGAGGCCTTGCCCTTAGAATAAGAACAGATTTGCCATAATGCACAACAGAGTGTTTTGAAACGCAACTTTAAAGTGTGCGTGTGTGCATGTTGTGGGGTTTAACGTCGCTTTCAACATCTCCTATCACGACGGTGTCTCCTTGAGACAGGACGGATTTCCACCGTTCATTTATCTGGTGCTGCCACACCGAGACGGCCTGCCGAAGACACCCAACAAGCCCTCTCACCCAGTCACAGTATACTGACACCGGGCCGACCAGTCGTTGCTCTAACCCCTATTGCTGAGCACCAAGCGAGGCAGCAGCAACTACAATTTTTAGAAGAAAGTCTTTGGTATGACCCGGCCAGGGATTAAACCCGCGACCTACCGCCCCGAAAGCGGACGCTCTGCCAACTGAGCTATCCGGGCCGGTCTGCAACTTTAAAAGCATTTGGGACATCCATGCATCATGACCCAAGATCTTATCCTTTAAAGACAGACTACTGGCACACACCACATTTCATTTTCTTACCTGTACTTGCCTTCTTCCTTCTGGAAAGATTCTTCTCTGAAAAAGGCAACACACTCTACATCAAGGCTGATACATGGTTAACGTTCAAAGCCAAATATTTGGGCAAGTAAACTGAAAATCCCAACTTTCATGAACTAACTGAATTTACCATTATAGAAAAGATAACAAAACATTTTTTTTTCCTCTGGACCTAGGACTCATTTTAACTAAGGTTTAAGAAGACAGTAGTAATTTTGTTGATATGCTTATAATTACCAGTTTTTCGCTGAACAGGTACTCACCGAACTGAGGGTCTGCAGGCATGATATTTTCATCCTGTCTACTCTCATCATCTTCCTCATCATTCTCAAAATGTTCATCCTGAATGTCATCAATGCCTATTGAGTGGACAGAAAGAACATGTAAACCAGAGCATCTTTCCATCATATTACAGTTGTATGTCATGATCATGCTGTAAACCAAGCTTGCTGTAATTATTTGATCTTTCAACATATCAACAGGGATCCATAGAAGCCTCCCTGCAATACCACAAGACGATTCACAGAAGTTTCCCACCGATAACAGGCTTGAAAACTCAATATAATAGCACAAAATTAAACTTCCGATTTAGAAAACTCAATTCAAAGAGGACAGTCAATATCAATGCATTTCAGAAAAACAATATTTGGAGGTAAAAATGAAAATTAACTGAATATACATTTAAGAAAAACTCAATTCAGGGGTGCAAGGTGAGCCCTAGTAGCTCACGGACTAATACCAAGTATCTGTATAACAAAGAGCAACTACACTACATGTCCGCGTTCAAGTTATCGCGCTAACAAGGTGTATTTGATGTATTTGACCTCTGTGACCCTCCAAAATCTGGTCAATGTAGGTCAACAAGCTGAGTAGCTTCCTGGTCCTCCGCCAAATGACCAGTTGAGAGTTCACAACATATATCCGTTCCGTTCTTTAAACATAATGTGGCAATGCACATATAGATGTATGGAGAGGCAGTTCTCGCTGTAACAATCTGTTATATTTGGGAAGTATTTAAGAGCAAGATGTACATGTAGATTCTAGATTAAACCTTAGTTATATAGCAGAGACTACCACAACTGCAAGAACTATGGCTGGCACAAAAATGGTGGTGTTGCTTTGTGGACACATACATGTTGGTTTGTATTGAGAGATTATTGTATACCCATTTCCATATCGGCCCTGGTATCAGCCCGAGACATCCATATCAGCCAGAGGGCCGAAGGCCCGAGGGCTGATATGGGGGTCGAGGGCTGATGCCAGGGACGATATGGAAATGGGTATATCATAATCTATTTATCACATATTTATAGATGAATGGTAGCATAATTTGTAATTGACGAAACAAGTAGACATAGATTTTAGTTTTACATGAAACTGTTTCATCGAAAATTGGACCCTCGGTAAAATCCATTCAACGTTGCAAAAATTTCTTAGTCCCATTTCGATGATACACCAGAGCGAAAAGGTTCAAATTCAGGATCGATTATGGAATGAGTATACATACTTTAAAACATTTAATACGTAGCCAGATCCAGCTGAAAAGCACGAAAGTGCGCTCGGTCAGACTGTGGAGAGAATGCGACGAGCTCCTCGAGGGGAAACCACTCCTGTGCGCGATATCAGCCCAAGGGCAAATAACCGATGTCAGGCCCGCGCGTGAGGGCAGAAATCCATATCATGATATGGAACGGTGTCATTTCACAGTATCAACGGGGCTAAATGTCCAGTATCACAGGCAAATATGTGATAAAATGTATTACAAAAGCATGGATGTTTTAGACTTGACTATATACATTGAAACTGTTCAACTTTTGCAATTTTGACAATCTGGCAGACAGGCAAGTCTAAGTGACATTATGTCTTGCATTACCGTACTATAGTTTGGTGTTGAAGGTTGATATTTAGAGATTATTGTATACCCATTTCCATATCGGCCCTGGTATCAGCCCGAGACCCACATATCAGCCAGAGGGCCGAAGGCCCGAGGGCTGATATGGGGGTCGAGGGCTGATGCCAGGGACGATATGGAAATGGGTATATCATAATCTATTTATCACATATTTATAGATGAATGGTAGCATAGTTTGTAATTGACGAAACAAGTAGACATAGATTTTAGTTTTACATGAAACTGTTTCATCGAAAATTGGACCCTCGGTAAAATCCAGTCAACGTTGCAGGATTTTTTTAGGCCCATTTCGATGATACACCAGAGCGAAAAGGTTCAAATTCGGGATCGGTTAGGGAATGAGTATACATACTTCAAAACATTTAATACGTAGCCAGATCCAGCTGAAAAGCACAAAATGCGCTCGGTCAGACTGTGGAGAGAATGCGACGAGCTCCTCGAGGGGAAACCACTCCTGTGCGCGATATCAGCCCAAGGGCAAATAACCGATATCAGGCCCGCGCGTGAGGGCAGAAATCCATATCATGATATGGAACGGTGTCATTCCACAGTATCAACGGGGCTAAATGTCCAGTATCACAGGCAAATATGTGATAACAAAAGTTACAACACCTGACAGACTTCTGGTCAATGGGAGGGAACACTACGGAGGGATAATAAACAAATGCTCAGCAAATAACATTGTGTTTTGAGGTTACAGGTACGAAAAAAGTATACACTGGTGGATATCTTACTGATTAGGCAGAGGCATTTAGTAATTAAAACTGTGGAACAAACTTGATCAAGGTATCCCTATAAGGAATCAGTGTACTAAATTGGATGTGAATAACTCAGTTCTTTTTCAAGATGTCGCATTCAGATCTTATGATTTGTAGATCAAATTGACTGCAGTTCCGTGAAAAACAATCCCAGTCATCTTCTGACTGATGTGAAGTTAACCCCCAAGTATAAAGTCGATGAAATGAATCGTTCTTGAGATATCGCGTTCACAACATTATGGGGATGGATGGAATCCAAGATGGCTGACAGCGGCCATCTTGGAAGACGCAGTTCCGTGAAAAGCAATCCCAGTCATCTTCTCACTGATGTGAAGTTAACCCCCAAGTTTAAAGTCCATGAGTTGAATCGTTTGAGATATCGCGTTCACAACATTATGATGGATGGAATCCAAGATGGCGGACAGTTGCCATCTTGGAAGACTCCGTGAAAAACAATCCCAGTCATCTTCTCACTGATGTGAAATTAACCAACCACTAAGTTTAAAGTCGATGAGTTGAATCGTTCTCCGGATATCGCGTTCACAACATTATGAGGATGGATGGAATCCAAGATGGCTGACAGCGGCCAGCTTGGAAGACGCAGTTCTGTGAAAAAACAATCGCAGTCATATTCTTACTGATGTGAAGTTGACCCCCAAGTTTAAAGTTGATGAGTTGAATCGTTCTCGAGATATCGCGTCCACATTATGAGGATGGATGGAATACAAGATGGCTGACAGCGGCCATCTTGGAAGACTAAGTTCTGTGAAAACAATCCCAGTCATCTTTTCACTGATGTAAAGTTAACCCCCAAGTTTAAAGTTGATGAGCTGAATCGTTCTCTAGATATCTCGTTCACATTATGAGGATGAATGGAATCCAAGATGGCTGACAGCGACCATATTGGAAGACGCAGTTCTGTGAAAAACAATCCCAATCATCTTTTCACTGATGTAAAGTTAGGCAGAGGCATTTAGTAATTAAAACTGTGGAACAAACTTGATCAAGGTATCCCTATAAGGAATCAGTGTACTAAATTGGATGTGAATAACTCAGTTCTTTTTCAAGATGTCGCATTCAGATCTTATGATTTGTAGATCAAATTGGCTGCAGTTCCGTGAAAAAAAATCCCAGTCAGCTTCTCACTGATGTGAAGTTAACCCCCAAGTATAAAGTCGATGAGTTGAATCGTTCTTGAGATATCGCGTTCACAACATTATGAGGATGGATGGAATCCAAGATGGCTGACAGCGGCCAACTTGGAAGATGCAGTTCCGTGAAAAGCAATCCCAGTCATCTTCTCACTGATGTGAAGTTAACCCCCAAGTTTAAAGTCGATGAGTTGAATCGTTTGAGATATCGCGTTCACAACATTATGATGGATGGAATCCAAGATGGCGGACAGTTGCCATCTTGGAAGACTCCGTGAAAAACAATCCCAGTCATCTTCTCACTGATGTGAAATTAACTAACCACTAAGTTTAAAGTCGATGAGTTGAATCGTTCTCCGGATATCGCGTTCACAACATTTTGAGGATGGATGGAATCCAAGATGGCTGACAGCGGCCAGCTTGGAAGACGCAGTTCTGTGAAAAAACAATCGCAGTCATATCCATACCAAGTATCTGTATACTAAAAAAACAACTTCCTACCTGTCAGAGTTCTCGAGTTATTGCGCTAACAAGCTACTCGGATGGACGGATGGGAAGCATTTCCAAGTCCCCCCCTACACACACACACTTCGTGGCGGGGGGACAATAATATGCAAGTTATAAACTAAAAGTCCACTATTAATTTCGTCTTGATGTATTGCAGGGAGGCTAAGAAATAGGGACCCACGTCTCTGAGCAAAAGTTTAAGAGGTGTCTCGCCTTAACCTTCCAGTCGCTGATTTAGTCGCCAGAGCTGCATGGCCTTCCGCCAAGAATACCAGTCATTTGGTGGGCGAAATAGGACATTTACTTGGCGAGCCACGTGTTAGTGTCGTAACACAGAAATATTCTTGGCTTGGCTTTAATCAACAACCAACAATATTAACTGCATAACTTTCCCTTGATATATCAATTTATTACCAACAGCTGACCCATCTTGCCACAAGACCGTTGCAATATTAGCAAAGCTGTTGAAAGCGATGTAAACCCTAAATACACATATCAACAGGTGAGAATGTTGTTCCAGCTCACCACTGGTTCACTCTATTGTTCATCGAAAAAATATTACAGAAATATTGTAGTTATTCACAACGTCAAATTTTATTCAATCAAATGACCAACTTTCAAAATCGGACAAATCTCAAAAACTGGCTAACAACAGTACAACTCAGAAATCAAACAAGCAACTTTCACTAGCTCTAGCCTAAAAAGAACCGTCGTTTGTATTCTAAACTATATGTCAACTGAAAGCTCTCCTCTTGCTGGTCTCGAATATCAACATTTAACTAGTTAATAATCTATTGTTAAACACTGAGATATCAAAAAGCAGGCGAGGTTAGAGGCTAGCGACAGATGACTTCCTGTAGTTAGTGGCGTCACGTGGAAGCTGATGTTCTCGCCACAGCTTATCGAGCTTACAAATTCTATACTTTACCACGACGTGTTATTATGTCAAGTGGTATAAACTCAACAGATGTCCCTTTGCTGCAGCCGTCAGTATAGTTAGCTCGGCGAGGCTACGACCAAGTGATGCGGGGAATTCCAATATGTCTATCGCCTAGGACCGCTGACCTGATCTGTTTAATGGTATTTATCAGTTTACCGATAGACCAATGACTCGTTTCATGTAGATATTCATTGACAGGAAAAGGAAAGCTTTCAGATGATATAATGTTCAAAATAACCCAGAGTATTCTTTTAACACATATTTATCTCTTCACTGTGCATAATGTGCAGTAAAATAGGACCAATCTCAAAAGCTACAGCACAACTTAGAAATCAAAGAAGCAACTTTCACCTGTCTAGCTACATGTATAACACATATCTATCTCTTCACCATACATGTTTTGCAGTAAAGTCGGACCAATCTCAAAAACTGGCTAACAACAGTACAACTTATAATCAAACAAGCAACTTTCACCGTTCTAGCATTAACACATATCTAACTGTTCACCGTACATGTTTTGCAGTAAAATAGGATCAATCTCAAAAACTGGCTAACAACAGTACAACTTATAATCAAACAAGCAACTTTCACCTGTCTAGCATTAACACATAATCTAACTGTTCACCGTACATGTTTTGCAGTAAAAAAAAGATCAATCTAAAAAACTGGCTTACAACAGTACAACTTATAATAAACAAGCAACTTTCACCTGTCTAGCATTAACACATATCTAACTGTTCACCGTACATGTTTTGCAGTAAAATAGGATCAATCTCAAAAACTGGCTAACAACAGTACAACTTATGATCAAACAAGCAACTTTCACCTGTCTAGCATTAACACATATCTAACTGTTCACCACACATGTAGTAAAATAGGACCAATCTCAAAAACTGGCTAACAACAGTACAACTTATAATTAAGCAAGCAACTTTCACCTGTCTAGCATTAACACATATCTATATGTTCACCGTACACGTTTTGCAGTAAAATAGGATCAATCTGAAAAACTGGTTAACAACAGTACAACTTGGAATCAACAAGCAACTTTCACCTGTCTAGCTTTAACGCATATCTATCTGTTCACCGTACATGTTTTGCAGTAAAACAGGACCATTCTCAAAAACTGTCCAACTACAGTACACCACTGAAGTCTTTTGTATTGGAAGTTTTTGGGACCAATTATGCATTAATCTTCTTCACACAATTTTCTGTTTCTACATGTACAGCATGATTGAGAACATACTGACGAGTCACTGCTTTTTACAAGTCATCGAATATGGCGCTTGTTTTTTTCAATAATGTTTTTTAAACAGGACTTAATTTGCACCCATGATCTTGATGCAAGCACTGTACCATATTTTCCCTTCATTTCTTCACATTGCCTTTTACCAACACCTGTTATTGTTCCTTTACGGATTGCTGTATGAAATTCACGTTGTATGATGGTCTTCTCTTCTGCACTCCAAGGTCGATGTGCACACTTTTTGCCTGTGAAAAATATGCAGTACATTATCACTGTTAGTATGACAATAGTTTAGCATTGTAATAAATGGTTTGGATACAAAAAGAGTTTTAATTCAATCAAGCAAAAGTTGGAGGGGACATTCGCAGATTATTCGAAAAGAATGCGAAAATAACTGTACAAGTTTTATGGGAGTTCTTAGAAAACAGGCCCTATAGATATCAATATGACTGTTTTCTTAAAGGATAAGTCTGAAAAAGTATAGAGTTTATCTCCTATATCTCATAAAATACCGCCATAACAGGTCAAGGTCAATACTGGTGAGCTAGCTGTGACACAAGATCTTACACTGATCCGGAATGCAAAAGCAAGCCGTTTAATAAGGGTGCTTCAAACAACAACAATCAGAATGCGACAAATATTCTTTGCACATCATCCAGCACAGTGAACTTTCTCTTGACTATAATTTTCATAAATTCTAGTATCTCAAGACAACTGATCACATACATGTACTATGAAAATATCATTCCAACACACTAACCCCCAAAAGGGAGGCCCTGCCCTTAGAATAAGAACAGATTTGCCATAATGCACAACAGAGTGTTTTGAAACGCAACTTTAAAGTGTGCGTGTGTGCATGTTGCGGGGTTTAACGTCGCTTTCAACATCTCCTATCACGACGGTGTCTCCTTGAGACAGGACGGATTTCCACCGTTCATTTATCTGGTGCTGCCACACCGAGACGGCCTGCCGAAGACACCCAACAAGCCCTCTCACCCAGTCACAGTATACTGACACCGGGCCGACCAGTCGTTGCTCTAACCCCTATTGCTGAGCACCAAGCGAGGCAGCAGCAACTACAATTTTCAGAAGAAAGTCTTTGGCATGACCCGGCCAGGGATTAAACCCGCGACCTACCGCCCCGAAAGCGGACGCTCTGCCAACTGAGCTATCCGGGCCGGTCTGCAACTTTAAAAGCATTTGGGACATCCATGCATCATGACCCAAGATCTTATCCTTTAAAGACAGACTACTGGCACACACCACATTTCATTTTCTTACCTGTACTTGCCTTCTTCCTTCTGGAAAGATTCTTCTCTGAAAAAGGCAACACACTCTACATCAAGGTTGATACATGGTTAACGTTCAAAGCCAAATATTTGGGCAAGTAAACTGAAAATCCCAACTTTCATGAACTAACTGAATTTACCATTATAGAAAAGATAACAAAACATTTTTTTTCCTCTGGACCTAGGACTCATTTTAACTAAGGTTTAAGAAGACAGTAGTAATTTTGTTGATATGCTTATAATTACCAGTTTTTCGCTGAACAGGTACTCACCGAACTGAGGGTCTGCAGGCATGATATTTTCATCCTGTCTACTCTCATCATCTTCCTCATCATTCTCAAAATGTTCATCCTGAATGTCATCAATGCCTATTGAGTGGACAGAAAGAACATGTAAACCAGAGCATCTTTCCATCATATTACAGTTGTATGTCATGATCATGCTGTAAACCAAGCTTGCTGTAATTATTTGATCTTTCAACATATCAACAGGGATCCATAGAAGCCTCCCTGCAATACGATTCACAGAAGTTTCCCACCGATAACAGGCTTGAAAACTCAATATAATAGCACAAAATTAAACTTCCGATTTAGAAAACTCAATTCAAAGAGGACAGTCAATATCAATGCATTTCAGAAAAAACAATATTTGGAGGTAAAAATGAAAATTAACTGAATATACATTTAAGAAAAACTCAATTCAGTCGAAATTGAGTGTTTAGAAACTTCTATGAATCCCTGACCCATTATGATATCAGACACGGATATGCTTGACAATCAACTCAGACATTCATTAAAATAAGCATGTTGACATCTACAACACTAAATCATTTGTCTTTCAAGTAAATATGGTGTGTGTGTGTGTGTAGTTGGTGTTTTACGCCTTGCTTAACAGTATTTCGGTCATTTGAAGGCGGGCAGGATTTGTTGGGGGAGGAAGGAAACCCCCGACCATCCGTTGGTTCCTGGCGGACCATCCCACATATGCCCGGAGCCGGATTCGAACTCACGATCATAGAGGTGGGAGGCTAAAGCGGTTCGAAAGCGAAGCTCTCTCACCGCTCGGCCATGGAGGCCCTTCAAGTAAATACAAAGAAATACATGTATAAGCAACACTAAACACAGCAATACTAGATGAATAACTGTCTAAAGTACATCATATAAGCGTGTCAAAGACCTTCAATATGCATGTCGTCCATTTATTTCCCTGCATATAAATGGGCCTTTCCAGTGTCCACTGCAAAGAGTAGCTTTGCTACTTTTGTAAGCTCTATATGTTGATCTTGAAGGCGATAGAAGTCACGATGCACACGGATGTCATGACCAAGATGACGAGCAAGCCAATCCAACTCATGTTCTTCCATGTTCAGAACCTACAATGTTGTGAAATAAAAAAAATCATATCACATCAGTTAAACCCATTATCTGGTCCACTTGTTATCATCAGGACACCACATGCTAATTACCGTTAATATATACTGCATATCTGGAGGTAACAATAAGACTTCAGCCAGTCATTTCAAGCTCCTAGAAAGACACAGTGATATTCTAGGATAACAAACTCCGTTTATTAATAGGAAACAACGTTATGCAATGCCACTTGGATGAATAGAGAGTGACATAGTCATATCTTCATTAGTATGCAAATCATTTAGCAGGGCTTGAGTAGCTGATTGTTTCTCTTCGTCGCTCTTTCTTTGATCACCAGCAGCTTTCAATAGAAGGCTTCTACGAGCTATTGCGTAATAGTGCCAGGTCCCGTCGTCCCAATCCTTACATTCATGGCAGGTGACCTGCCTATAACATACTTGGGCTCTGCACTTAAAGCAAAAAGAATGGCCATTTTTACGAGCCAAAACTGGTGACATGATTCACATCTCTTGGAGATTTTGGTAGATGGGGTGACGTCGGCCATACTAGTTAATGGGAGAAAAAAAGATAACCCTAGGGTACGTCTAATATATAAATACGAAGCTGCGCATCTGAAAACCCCTCGGCTCTGGGCGCCAGCCATTCATAATGTATTCAATATGAACCAAGATTTCAGGAACACCAAGCAGTCAAGTGACAAATATACAGATTCTGAAAATTTTTGCAATTAGAAATGGCCTCTAAGGTTTCCGTTCAATCAGAGAAACTGGTATTCATTACGTAAGTCTCTTGATGCATCAATGACAGAGATAGAGATCATTAATGAGTCTCTTGATACATCGATGCTGTATACCAAGTTTCATACAGAACACTGAAATGGTATCAAAGATATCCATCATTAAAGATTTTGCATAAATTAAAGATGGCCACCAAGGTTTCCGCCCAATCAGAAAAAACAGAACTGTCATTTATCCTAAGTCTATTGATGCATCGATGATGTATACCAAATTTTACATCGAGCACTTTAACGGTATCAGAGATAGAGATCATTAATGATTTCGCATAAATTAAAGATGGCCGCCCATCCTTTCCACCACTCAGGTTATGGTTGTGGTTATTCACTGCAAGTCTCGTGATACATCGATGCTGTATACCAAACTTCGTATAGAAAACTGAAATGGTATCAAAGATATACATCATTAAAGATTTTGCATAAATTAAAGATGGCCACCAAGGTTTCTGCCCAATCAGAAACACCAGAACTGTCATTTATCGTAAGTCTATTGATGCATCGATGATGTATACCAAATTTTACATCGAGCACTTGAACGGTAGCAGAGATAGAGATCATTAATGATTTCGCATACATTAAAGATGGCCGCCCATCCTTCCCGCCACTCAGAGGAACTGATGTGGTTATACATTGCAGGTCTCTTGATACATCGATGCTGTATACCAAGTTTCGTATAGAACACTTGAATGGTATCAGGGATATAATCATTAAAGATTTTGCATAAATTAAAGATGGCCACCAAGGTTTCCACCGAATCAGGGAAACTGATTTGGTCATTCCTTTGAAGTTTCTTGGTGCATCGATCTATACCAAGTTTCACACTGAACAGTGAAATGGTACCTGAGATACACAAGATTAATGGTTTCGCATAAATTAAATATGGCCGCCAAAGTTTCCAACCAATCGGGTCCAGATTCAATAGGGTTCTGGGTCATGAGCATATGGATGTGCAGTGCAAGTTTGGTATGCCTAGGGTAAGTCGTTCTAAAGATATCTTGGTAACGAGAAAGCTGTGATGGTTTCGCATAAATTAAAGATGGCCGCCAAAGTTTCCAACCAATCGGGTCCAGATTCAATAGGGTTCTGGGTCACGAGCATATAGATGTGCACTGCAAGTTTGGTGTGTCTAGGGTAAGTCGTTCAAAAGATATCTTGGTAACGAGAAAGGTGTGACGGACAGACGGACAGACGGACGTACATGACGACGACAATACCCTTCGGCCAAATTTTGGCCGAGGGGTAAAAACGTGAAAACTTTACAGGAGCTCTTGACTTACAGGTCTTCACCAAGACCTGCAAAGGAAAAAGAGGCAGAGCATGCGCGGAGTGCGCGCCACCTGGCGAATGACCGACGAGACGGCCAAGAGAGGTAATTTCTTTGCAGGAGATCTCCTGATAGGAGGATATGGCAATATATTGATAGCAGGTTTGATTTGATAATAAATACTTACATTGTCTACAAATGTTCATTTCTGTTGGTTTTGTAATTACAAAGACACTGAAGATTTCTTCAAGAATATAAGGAATTTATTGCCATATGAACTCTTCAATTGATGCAATTAGGACAGACAAACTTATTTAAACATACACATAAAAAAACATGATACATGTATAACACAGTGTAAACATCAATACTGTTTAGTGAACACTTATCATCATGCAATAGTTTAGTGAACACTTATCATCATGCAATCGTTTAGTGAACATGTATCATGCAGGTTATATAAAAACCAAGCAAATAAATACATCATTAATATTTTTCTCGATAATATACATACAGATCTTTTCCTATTTACATAAATATAAATCTCCACAGCCAAGCCGCAGGCATCCGGCAATACAAAAAAAGTAAGAAATAAGATCCGTCATAGTGATTAGTTCATTAACATGTCTTATTGTATCTCTGCTGTGCAAAGATGCTGCAATAATAAGAAACAGAACGTTACCACTCATGATAAAATCTATAAAACTCGTCGGGTATGAGATATTCATGCCATGTCTCCTTACCCATGACCTCCTCAAATCTGTTCTTGTAGTGGTCACCTAATGACCACCTTGATAATAGGTCAGGCAGGCGGTTATCTAACCCTGGAATGTGTTTTGCACGGATTTCAAAATGACCGAGGGCTGCCAACCAGCATATTTCTCGGAGACAAGTCTGAAGAAAAACATTTCGTGTGGCCCCAGAATTAAGGACGGTGACAGAAGCCATATTGTCACAATGTACCAGCACCCGTTTTCCCTCAAGCCTGTCCCCCCATAACTTAAGACAAATGATGATGGATAACATTTCAAGTTCTGTAATGGATAATCCCTTTACTATGGATATTGGGAAGACACTATGGAAAAATGAGTTACCGCAAACCCCACCACATCCGACCATGCAGGCATCTAAGGCCACCAAAGCATCTGGTTCAGACCAATCTTCCAAACACATCATGGACACTCCATTGTACAATGGCAAGTATTTAGCCCACCACTCTAGATCCCCTTTAACCTCTTTTGGTATAATGTGTTTTTCACGGGGCGTTTTGCTATTTATGTGACGTAACCAATTTAATAGCCTAGCTACAAAAATACGACCAGGTCTGACACAAGATGAAATAAAATGTAACTTCCCTAACAGGGATTGTAACTGTTTCAAAGTTGCATACTTCAAATGTTTCCACTCCTCTACCAACTGTATAATCTCAGCTGACCTTTCTTCACTAACTTCTAATGTTAACTTCATTGTATCAAACATAACACCTAAAAAGGGCATCCTGGTAGAAGGAGGATACGCCTTTTCTGGAGCTTCCTCCAACCCACAGGACACTAATAACTCTTGTAATTCACTATCGGCTTGTGAAGCCAACTCAGGTTCTTCCGCCCCAGCGATATCATCAATGTAATTCAATACACTGAACCCCCTCTGTTTAAGTATGTACACGATAGCGGATGTCACTCTTTGGCATATGTGAGCAGATGAACGACTGCCCATGGCCAAAACCCTATCAAAATACAACATACCATCCCATTGGTATCCCACTAGATGTATATCACCTGGATCTATGGGAATCTGGCGATACGCCCGGCGTAAATCTCTTTTGAACAAGAGGCATCCCTTTCCCTTCTCCTTGACAATATTAACTAAATCATCTACATTTGGATATCTCAGGTTCACAGGTTCATCAAGATATATATCCTTGTCAATTCCATCATTAATGGAATGACCCATGGGCATACTCATGTCTAAGATAACCCTTCTATCACCATTAGGTTTGCGCACTGTGTTAAGGGGAGACAACTTTACACTGACCTGAAATGGATTCTGCTTGAACGGACCTATGATAGCATGATAATCTAATTCCTTTTGCAAATACTGCTGCATAGCTAGTGGAAAATCTCTGGCCCCTTTATGGTTCTTAACTAAACTTGATGAGCCATTATGTTCTAAAATATCCCCTTTATATCCTATAGGAAATCCATATTCCAAAAGATCACAAACATCTTTATCCGGATAATCCTCTAAACAAGATCTCCAATATATGATATTCAGCTTAGTACTAGGTAGGGGGATTCTACAGTGCTGGTAATTGTGCTTACCAGACTCTACAATTGCATCATGTATCTGAATGATATCGTCTACCACCCTTCTTCAGATGACATCAGAGATTCGCTGGAACTCTCCTCACTCACGATAAATCCTTTGGAGTGGAGCACTGCGTAATTAACACTCCTGCTTTCAAATTTTCAAACAGTCACGTACTAAGTTTACACAGGCCTTCGAACATCAAGAGAAAAGTTCAAGAATGAGATCTGTGTAAAAGACCTCAGAGAGAAAATCAGGAGAAGTGACAAGTACTCACTCACATGTGATCACAATACATGATTCCCGCCAAAAAGGAGTACACAAGAAGACCAAAGGAACTCTCTCACCAAAAGAGCTCACTCACACACAGAAAACCCAGGTGCATTGTAATTAAGTTTTTTTATTCCGGAGAACAAAATATGCCCATTTTTGTTTGAATTGTTTCCTCGTAATCATGTATGCTACAGTATCAATTTAGGGGGCCTTATGTAAGTTTATGCGGTGGTTCAAGTGCTTGAAACGAGTTACTGTACTGTATATAGAGACAAATACTCTTGCAGTGTTAAAATCATCATAATCTGGATGTATGCAATATGTACCCTTGATACAGTGTAACTATCAATGACAATGCAAGATTAAAACACTGCAACATGCAGGCTGTGACGCGGATTCTGAACCCGCAAGTGGTTGTTGTACCGGCACAAAAATACAGGAAACACGTCCTAGACATTCTATAATCGTTCTTGTCTTTCTCACAAATGTGAACTTTGTCATCAGTTGACTACTAGTACATTGCCTTTGCAAGACAGCCATATAGAGTGAGTGAGTGATCTAAGGCTTAACATCATTTTCAACAATGTTTCAGTCATATCACGACGAAAACACTTAGGACAGCGCACGAGACGAAGACTGGACGCTGACATTGGTGCATTAAAGACAAGTGCAATTACAGTGCTAGACACCACATTATCAAGTTCCTGTTGCTTCTCAGCAAAATGTATTGAAGCAACAGGAACATGAGCCCACCGAGCACCTACCAACCACCCGCACAGCCATATAGTACGTAGGACTGACTGGAAGTCACAGATACTGCTCGCAGTTCTAGTATATATTTGCTATTCACTATGGAAATCTATACATCACAAAATCCATAACCACAGTTACACAGATTTGGTCAATAAAGTGTTGTAGACTCAAAAGAATGAATTTTGTCTTTGCAAAACTTGCCTGTGACACAGTTGCAATGTATTTCCTCAGTGAAGTACTTTGAAAAGCTTCTGCATTTTCCAGATCTGCTTCATTTACAGCCTCTGCAAAAGCGTCACTCCCTCTTATGTTGTTTCGACTACCCCGAGTAAGGGGAAAGGCAAACTTGTTTTCATCTGCAATACCTGCTTTCTTTCGCTTTACGTCATCAGTCAAATGCTCCAAAGCCATACACCTATCAGGAGTCAAAATCACAGGTACCATTCTCCCCCTTTTGCCTCTAATATTCAGAAGGTCTAGTCTGAAATTAGATGTAGTACATGACAGCATCAACTAAGAAAAGAACAAGGACTTGACATAATAAGGAAGAGAAGCAACTCTTCAAGTGTTTTGTGTATATTTCAAAATGGTATTAGTTAAAATACCACATTTATTTATTTAGATCTTCCTTTTTTTCTTTACGAATTACATGTGAAAACATGAATATTATGAGTCTTTAGAAATGATATAAGTGGATCGAATTGTACAAATCTGTTACAGCCAACAATTGGCCATTACAGCTATTATAAAGTCATTAAAAATTACATGCAAAGTAATGAGGGATTATGAAAGTATTGAGGAAAGTAGGCAAACTGATCAGGCTGTACCAAATAGACTCTGTCAGAGTAAACCTACAGCTGCTGCTGTATCAACTTTGCAATCCAAGTATTCTGAATTTAGAGGAAACAATTCTCTATATGCATGTTGTTATACAAAAATAATCGATGCAACATTAAGGTAGTAAACAAAGAATGTGTAAACTTTTATAGATTACCTAGAGCTCAGCTTCTGCTCAGCTGGAGACATCATCTGGAAAAGATCTTCATTGCTTGCTCTCATGGTTACCCTCTGGGTGAAATCAGTCACCAGGACTTTCCCCACTTCACCTGATCTTCTCTTATTAAAGATAATGACTCTGCATATCGTTGCTTTTGCCAGGGAGTAGAAAGTTGCAGCAAAACTTTCTCCAGCTGCATCTAATTCATTGCACAAGTCTGTAACCTGCTTCTTTATGAATTCCTGAAACTTACGTATATCTCTTGTGAGAGGAAGGACCTGAGGTTTTGTCTGTTTGTTGGTGTTTAGAGTTGACAAGGCAACAGAACTGATTTTCAGTGTGAATTCTATATCCATTAGTCTTAAAAATGAAGTTGCTTCATCTTCAGATGACTTGTCCATTGATCGAAGGCTGAGACCAATCTTGACATTTGCACATTTCCTAAGGCTGTGCCCCAGTTTTAGTGCTAGAGATGGAACTTCAAATTTTGGAGACTGGCCACTTTTCTCACACAACAATCTGCACACCTGTTGAATTCCCTGAATTACTGCATCAAACATTGCAGGCTTGAGCATTTGGTGAAGGGAGTAATTGGCATAACTGTCATTCAATGTTCTGACCATGAGCAGTAACCTCGACATTTCACGCATCTTTGTTCGGATGTAAGTCAGATGTATTTGACCCTTCGACATCAGCAAATTCAAGCCAAGTTCTGATATAATTCTATCAGTTTTGCTAACAATTCCAGCATCATCTTTTTTCATTGTTCCAAACAAAATACCCCTCCGATAATCTAAGTTTCCTCCTTGCCTCACAGCTGCCAGAAGCACACGACCAGCTCTAAGTGACTGGGTGGGCAGTTCGTCAAGCAACAGTTCCTCTGTTTTCAACTTGCACTCGCGTGCATGGCGCCAGAGTTCAGCAGTCACATAGTAATTACAACACATATAAGGGAAGTAAACACAGGGAGCATAATCACACAAAGGAACAGATTTCCCTCTTGGAGGCCTTTTTGCAACCAGTAAATCCCCCTTTCCAGAAACAAGGACTTGGGAGTTGTGGTAGAAATTCCCAAGGCGTCGCAGCTTTTCAAAATGTAGAGACCTGGACTTTGACTTCTTCGACTTTCGTCAGCATGGTTTCTCTGCAGGTGGCGACCTATATTTGTAACTGAAGTATTGCAATAGTAGCAGGCATTCCTCTTGTCCCACACCCTTTTACCATCAGCATTATTTGTTGTTCCCACACGAGCTGTTAAGAAAAATAAAACAGAAAACAGAAACAAAACTCAAGTACTTTCCAGTTTGTTGCAAAAAAGACAAGATTTCGAAATAACCAGCGCACATGTGCTCATATGCGCCCATTTTGATAGCCAGCATACAGCCCTTTCCTTGTGGGTGCACAGTGTTCATGTAAAAGTCTTGATGTTTTAAGATGATTGCCCTGAGCATCTAAAGGTGCAAAGAACACAACCTTCTGTCGACTCACAGAAGTAGAATTGATCCACATTAGACATATTTCCCAATAATGAAATCTTTCATTTTAGCTGGCCGCATTATTAGAATTATTTAACTTTCAAAGGGATGAAAGTTTTAACAGCATGTCTTTTAAACATGGCAGAATCCATACACAGTGTGTGGAAGTCAGAGATCCCAGGGTAGTTCAACAATATTTAACATTTACTGGAGTAGAGAGAATGGACCTCAGAGACTCACACACAGTGTGTGAAAGTCAGAGATCCCAGGGCAGTTCTACAATATTTAACTTTTTCTGGAGTTCAGAGAATGGACCTCAGACACTCACACACAGTGTGTGGAAGTCAGAGAAACGAGGGCAGTTCTACAATATTTAACTTTTTCTGGAGTTCAGAGAATGGACCTCGGAGACTCACACACAGTGTGTGGAAGTCAGAGATCCCAGGGCAGTTCTACAATATTTAACTTTTTCTGGAGTTCAGAGAATGGACCTCAGACACTCACACACAGTGTGTGGAAGTCAGAGAAACGAGGGCAGTTCTACAATATTTAACTTTTACTGGAGTGTAGAGAATGGACCTCGGAGACTCACACACAGTGTGTGGAAGTCAGAGATCCCAGGGCAGTTCTACAATATTTAATTTTTTCTGGAGTTCAGAGAATGGACCTCAGACACTCACACACAGTGTGTGGAAGTCAGAGAAACGAGGGCAGTTCTACAATATTTAACTTTTTCTGGAGTAAAGAGAATGGACCTCAGAGACTCATACACAGTGTGTGGAAGTCAGAGAAACGAGGGCAGTTCTACAATATTTAACTTTTACTGGAGTAAAGGGATTGGTCCTCAGAGACTCACACACAGTGTGTCGAAGTCAGAGATCCCAGGGCAGTTCCACAATATTTAACTTTTACTGGAGTAAAGGGATTGGACCTCAGAGACTCACACACAGTGTGTGGAAGTCAGAGATCTCAGGGCAGTTCTACAATATTTAACTTTTACTGGAGTGTAGAGAATGGACCTCAGAGACACACACACAGTGTGTGGAAGTCAGAGATCCCAAGGTAGTTCTACAATATTTAACTTTTACTGGAGTATAGAGAATGGACCTCAGACACTGTGTGGAAGTCAGAGACACCAGGGCAGTTCCACAATATTTAACTTTTTCTGGTGTAAAGAGAATGGACCTCAGAGACTAACACACAGTGTGTGAAAGTCAGAGATCCCACTGTAGTTCTACAATATTTAACTTTTACTGGAGTAAAGGGAATGGACATCAGACACTCACACACAGTGTGTTAAATTCGGTGACCCCAGCGTAATTCCACAATATTTAACTTTTACTGAAGTAAAGGGATTGGACCTGAGAGACTCACACACAGTGTGTGGAAGTCAGAGATCCCAGGGTAATTCCACAATATTTAACTTTTACTGGAGTGAAGGGAATGGACCTCAGAAACTCACATACAGTGTGTGGAAGTGAGAGATCCCAGGTTAATTCCACAATATTTAACTTTTACTGGAGTAAAGGGAATGGACCTCAGAGACTCACACACAGTATGTGGAAGTCAGAGACACCAGGGCAGCTCTACAATATTTAACTTTTACTGAAGTATAGAGACTGGACCTCAGAGACTCACACATAGTGTGTGGAAGTCAGAGACACAAGGGCAGTTCTACAATATTTAACTTTTACTGAAGTATAGAGATTGGACCTCAGAGACACACACTGTGTGTGGAAGTCAAAGACCCCAAGGGTAGTTCAACAGAGTTAACATTAAGAATTTCACTGTTTTTTTTCTGAACTTCTGTACAGACAGTCTTTATAAGTTCACCTGCCCCGTAGTGAACTTTTGCAGTACTGAGCCTGCCATTGTTGATTCAAAGAATGTTGGCCTGAGACAAATGACTTGTGATTACTATTGACTTGTGACCTGACGAAATGTGTACCTTTCTGTCGTCTGCAAGGACGGCTAGTAAACAGCTTGCTGATCTACAAATACTTCTGGTAAGTGTGACCATTGCATGAAAACAATAGTAAGGTCAGTCCATCTCTGGGACCAGGGTCTTGGGTCATTATTTTCATGCAGTGGCCTCACTATAAGTAATTATTGTGGAATTGTAGGAGTTATCCAAGTCGATATCCGCTGGTCGACGTTTTATAGTTGTAAACAGAAAACACAATCACATATTCTGGATATAAAGTCAGAGATCAAAGTTCAGTTCCACATTATGTACATTTTCAGGAATGATCAGAGAAACCTGTGATTCAGACAGTATTAAAGCCTGAGAGCTACACTGACAATAGACATCCACAACTGTGAACAGAAAGGGGATCAGAAAATCATAATGTGAGTAAATCAAAACCAAGCAGACATTTGTAGGTTTCACAACACCATTTCTAGGACGGTACCAAAATGACCCCAGGGTCAGAAATCATCTGTGTACGTCAGAAATTCAAGTCTACATTCACAGATTCAAGACTCAAAGGCACCTTTTACAGCAATGAACAGAAAGAGCATTAGACATAAAAAACAGCAAGTGTAATGGCGTTCCTGTTTACGACATATGCCGTCAACCGTCTTAGATACCATGTGCGTTCAGCATACGTCGGCAGACATCTTGTTAGTCAGTAACTGAATAAATCCCTGTGTGAACTCGACACGAACTGTGTTCGTTTTGGTACAAGGCTAGATAACATATTATGGCGACGAGTGAGAACACAAGGCAAGACATCGTCCGGAATTGCCAAATTCTGCAACTCCTGCTCGTACAGTCAACGAGAGGCGGAGGTAGGAACTTTTGTGAACTGTTTGTTCGGTAACGAAAACAGGGTGCTGACTAACCCTTACGGTGACAAACTTCAGAAATCGTGAAAATCTACGAAATTTACTTGATTTGTGCTCACCCGCTGACTGTTCCGTTGATATTAGTGCAAGTTTACTGTGTTTCTGTGACAATGGCAACAAGTTTACCGACTTTTGCTAGTTTTGACGTCCACTTAGATGGTAACGTTGGTCCACGTTCGACGAAATGGCTGTCCAGATTTGAACGTTTGGTGATCGCACTAGACATTAAAGATGATACACGGAAACGTGCTTTACCGCTTCACTATGCCGGAACTGATGTTGATGAAATTTTTGACACACTCTCAGACACTGGTGAGGACAAAGACTATAAACAAGCTGTTGAGAAATTAACTGCATATTTTACCCCTAAAGTGAGCACCGCTTATGAGGTATATAATTTCCGCCAGGCTAAACAAGGTGAAAGTGAAACTCTAGACTCGTACCACACTAAGTTACGACAACTAGTCAAAACGTGTGATTTTCCAGATATTGAAAAGGAAATTGCTTCTCAAATCATACTCACAGATCTGTTGGATGCAGGGCGTGCCCTGGAAATCAGTGAAATGCAAGCCACTCAAGTGGAAGTTGCTAACGCTAGTACAGCATAGAAATATGTCAACGCTGTCAATAATACAACACGAGACGATGACACAAAACGTCAGTCACGTGGTCGTGGTCGCAGCTACAACCGTGGCAGATTTGGTAATCGTCGGAAATCACAGTCACGTAACCGTGCACATTCTACAACTAATTCTCAGGGATCATCAACCTGTCGCTATTGTGGATATAGCCTGCCACATGCCAAATCCTGCCCAGCCAAAGGAAAGACTTGCAAATACTGTGGAAAATTGGACCATTTTTTGTCTGTCTGTCTGTCTGTCTCGCCAAAGAAAAGAGCAAAAAAAGGAAGTCCGTAATGTACGCGTTGAACCATCCGCCAGATATTACGATGATGATGATGACGAGTATGTGTACGTTGTCATGCCACAATCTCCTGTCATTGATAAAGTCAGTCCAGCTTGTGAAATTCTGATCAATGGGATCCCAGTTTCTGTCCTGATTGACTCTGGTTCGTCTGTAAATATCCTGGATAGTACTTCATATGAGAAATTACAGCAGCAGGTCGACAACAAACTGACTTTACGACAATCAAAGACACGTTTGTTTCCATATGGATCAGAAAAACCCTTAACTGTGGTGGGTACACTCCTTGTCGACATTGAACATAACAATTCTCACACATTGGCCCAGTTCTTCATTGTTAGTGGGAAAACTGGCAACCTGCTCAGTTGTCAAACAGCCGAAAACCTGGAATTACTGCACATTTCACCCAGTGTTAATGCTGTTAAGCAGACATCTGCTAGCCCACTGTCCAAGTCACAGATAGTCAAGGAATTCCCAAACTTGTTCCAAGGTATCGGCAAGATAAAAGGGAAACAAGTCCACTTACATATTGACCCCAATGTCAAACCAAGACAGCAACCTCATCGGCGCATACCATTTCATGTTCGCAAGGATGTCGAGGCAGAACTGCAGAGACTCGAATCTTTGAACATAATAGAAAAAGTAGATGGACCTACTCCATGGGTCAGCCCAATTGTCGTGGTGCCGAAGAAATCGGGAGGTGTCCGCATCTGTGTAGACATGAGGGAAGCCAACAAGGCCATAGAACGCGAGAAACATCCGATGCCGACAATTGACGATCTAATCGCTGATCTCAATTCTGCCACTGTTTTTAGCAAACTTGACCTAACGGCCGGATATCATCAGTTGGAACTGGACTCTGAAAGCCGTAACATCACGTGTTTCAGCACCCATCTTGGATTAAGGCGCTACAAACGTCTTTTTTTCGGAGTGAACGCAGCATCTGAGATTTTCCAAAATAAAATCGCCGAGCTACTACAGGACATCCCTGGTTGTCTCAACTTGTCAGATGATATCATTATTTTTGGAAAGAACCAATTTGAACATGATCGAAATCTTCATGCTGTGCTTCAAAGGCTCTCCGACAGCGGTGTTACACTTCATCCCGAGAAGTGTATTTTCTCCACCAGCGAGATTGGATTCTATGGACACATCTTCAACGCAAATGGAGTCTCAGCAGACCCCAGCAAAATTGAAGTGATAACCAAGATGGAACCACCACAGAGTGCGAGTGAAGTCAAATCACTCCTTGGTATGGCACAGTATGTGTCAAGATTCATTCCGAGTTACTCGTCCATAACCGAGCCTCTTCGACGACTGACCCGCCAAGACATCGAATGGTCATGGGGTGCAATGGAACAGAATGCTGTCGATAAACTCAATCAAGCTCTCACAAATGCCGAAGTCATGAGCTACTACGATCCAAACCAACCAACAGAGCTACTGGTAGACGCTAGTCCAGTAGGTTTAGGGGCCATTCTCTGTCAGAATGGCAAAGTCATCAGTTATGGCAGTCGTGCGTTGACAGACACAGAACAACGCTACTCGCAAACAGAGCGTGAGATGCTTGCAGCAGCGTGGGGTGCAGAACATTTCCACTTATATCTGTTTGGTTCTTCATTCACCATCAAGACAGATCATAAGCCACTGCTGGGAATCTTCACTAGCCAAAAACCCACATCAGCTCGCCTGGAACGCTGGCGTTTACGCCTAATGCCATACAACTGCAAACTGGTATATCGACCGGGGAAAGATGACAACAACCCAGCTGATTTCATAAGCCGTCATCCACAAAAACATGTAACGTCAGAAAACGTTGCCGAGGCTTATGTGCACTACATTGTTTCCAATGCTGTCCCAAAAGCCATGACAGTTGAAGAAGTCAGAACAGAAACCCAGACGGATGAAAAAATGCAAAAACTCATCAAGGCTATCCATGCTGGTCAGTGGAAGGATCCTGATGTAGCAGACTTTGTTGTTGTTGTTGTTGTGAAAGATGAGTTAACCATTTGTGATGGTATGGTGCTTCGCGGAAATTGTCTGATCATGCCGGAATCATTGAAGTCACGTGCAGTTGACCTGGCCCACATCGGACATCAAGGAATCGTAAAAACAAAACAACTACTGCGACAAAAAGTTTGGTTTTCTGGAATTGACAGAATGGTCGAGCAGAGCGTCAAATCCTGCATTCCATGCCAGGCTTCAACCAACACCCCACAGAAACGTGAATCGCTGAGAATGACTAAACTACCATCCAGTCCGTGGGAGGAAGTCGCAGTGGATTTCGCCGGACCATTCCCCTCTGGTGAATATCTGCTTGTTGTGATAGACGAATACAGTAGATTTCCTGAAACAGAAATCGTCACCTCCACGTCTTGGAGATCTGTAATTCCGAAACTGGATGCGATATTTGCCAGACATGGCATTCCACGTGTACTCAAGTCTGATAATGGCCCGCCATTCAATGGTCAGGAATTTAGAGACTTTGCAGAACATCTCGGATTCCAACATCGCCGGGTAACACCCCTCTGGCCAGAAGCGAATAGCGAGGTCGAACGCTTCATGACCACACTCAACAAAAATATCCGAGCATCAACTGTAGAGAAGCGTAATTGGAAACAGGAATTACACAAGTTCCTGAGGCATTATCGTGCAACGCCTCATTCTTCAACACATGTATCTCCTTTTGAGGCATTGACTGGCCGTCAAATGAGAACTGTACTACCTCAATTCAAGACGCGTCATCCGTCCGCCCAGTCCACTGTACATACTAGGATTGCTGATCATGACGCTGAGAGTAAGCAGAAAATGAAAATGTATGCTGACCAACGACGTCGAACTCGCCTAAGTGATATGTCGATAGGCGACACCGTGCTCGTGAGACAACGGAAGAGAAATAAACTTTCTACACCATATGATCCTCGCCCCTACGAAATTGTAGAACAGAAAGGAAGTATGTTAACCGCACGTCGTGGTAATCATAACATCACCCGCAATTCATCGCATTTTAAACCTGTGAATGCTGATGTCGTCCATACCTGTGAAGAGGAGGAAGATGCTGATCTAGACAATCCTGTGTCTAACTCGCAACAAGACCCAAAATTATCCTGTGAGCAAACTACTACTTGTAACCCAACCACTGTGAGTAGTCCGAGTCCTCGCTCTTGTTTGAAACCACCAGGAGAAGCTCGAAAATCCGGAAGAGAGAAGAAGCCTCCAGTTCGTTTCAAAGACTTTGTTCTATAGATTGCATAAAAACAATGTGCATGCCAAATGCAGGCAGACAGTCTGTTGAAGTTCCGTTAAAATCTTATTCCCGTTCATGACATAAGAGTTGTTCGTTAAATAGTTTGGCTAAAGAAGTTTATTATATGACATGGTCATATGACTTTCTGAACTTTATTTCAGTTGTGTGACACACAAATATTAAGACATTATGTCACATGTGAATTGGACTCAAAAGACATTATGTCACATGACATGTTTGATAATTATCTCTATTTCACATACACAAAATATAAGTTCCACAACACTGTCAGAAGTATTGACATCCCAGTTTTATTTCATTTGAAAGACATTATTGGTGATATGCCACATGAGTGCTACAGGCAAGAAGACATTGTGTTAAAAGTATTAACGACATTAAGTAATTGTGTTGGATAATCTATTTCTGCATGAACACCTCGAACAGTTAAGACTTCATGTCTCGTGTTCATTAGTTAACGTTCTCTCTCTTATTATTCGCACGATTGTTCAATTCAAAGAAAGGGAGAGATGTAATGTCGTTCCTGTTTACGACATATGCCTTCAACCGTCTTAGATACCATGCGCGTTCAGCATACGTCGGCAGACATCTTGTTAGTCAGTAACTGAATAAATCCCTGTGTGAACTCGACACGAACTGTGTTCGTTTTGGTACAAGGCTAGATACCATAGCAAGGACCTCTGTAAGGATATCAGTCAAAAACTTTTTAATTTCAACGGGCCAGTCATGTATCACTATGTTGATATGTTCATTCTCGAATATGTCTTGAGATGTGTAACAGTTGTAATCATTTATTTCAACTTCTGATGGAAGTTTTGAAAGAAAGTTGAATTACCTTCCACACTATTTGTAGTACTTGAAACTTCAGTGGCATCGATGTTCTCAAATCCAGTTGTGCCACTAGGCTCAATGTTTTCTGCCCCTAAAATGAAATAACAGGACGATCATTAACATACCTTGGTACCCACTAATGAATATCATCAAAGTACAGTACAGTATCGATCCATGCATGTAGTAGTTTTCTTTGATAGCTGTTAAAGCAACACAGCTGACAGGTGGCCATTTGTGTATGTGCACAAAATCACACGATGTACTACACCACCCTAGAGGAAAGCTGTGTACCACATTTGAGAAAGATCTTTTTGGCAGTTTCATATCTCAAATAGAAATATCAAAATTATTCAACTTGATTGTCCATTTGTATGGACACACGGTCAAAAACCACATGCTTGAAAACAAAAACCTAGAGGAAAGCCATATACCACATTCAAGAAAGACCTTCCAGCTGTTTTCATAAGAACAACAGCCCAAATCAAGATTACTGCCTGGCAGCCATTTTTAATATGCAAATGAGGCAAAAATCACATGGTGCACAACTACTACTATATTGGGAACATACATGTTCAACTCGATGAACATCCATCAACCAGTTTTCTAGGAATAGCGGTAACAAAATAATTTAACAAGGCTGCTGGGAAGCCATCTTCAATTTGTGTGCAAACTCAAAAACCGCATGGGGCACAACAACAACCTAGAAGGATAAAGCACAAACTTAATATGGCTGCCCACCAGACATTTTGAATGTGCAGATGAGACAAACAAGCACATGGTGCACAAATACAGCACAGCAGGAACCTGCAAGAACTAATCTATCCAGTACATTTCTTGGAATAGCAGTAACAAAATAATTCAACATGGCCGCTGGGCAGCCATCTTAAATTTGTGAGCAATGGTGCAAAACTATATACTAGTGGAAAGCTGAAACCACATAAGAGAAAGATCCTTCCATCACTTTCATAAGCATAGACTTAGGCAAACAACAGCTACCTAAAGGTACCTAGATGCCCACCATGAATCAGTTTCAAACCAATCGGCTGGTAGCAGCGACTAGCTGTTCCCCCGAAAGTTTTCAGAGAGCATGAATATGTACAGGTGCACAACTAGACCTCGAGCCAAAACTTGCAAATTAGCGAGTGATCATTATAGCAGTTTTTCAGATAAAGTGATAACAATCCTCGAGTAGCATTTTCAAGATGGCAGCCATTTTAAATTGATGGATAAAATATTTTGAGGTGCACAACTCAAACAACTAGACCTTAAGGGGATACCATGTGTGAAGTTACAGCCTGATCAGATAAGCAGATTCTGAGAAAAGACGATAAATTTTTTTTCAACATTGCAGCCTGGCCACCATATTGGATTTTCAAATCAGAAAAAAATTCTAAAGGTGCACACCACAGAAACCAAAGTGATTTGAACAAATGGTGGGCTAAAAATCCATTGAGTAGTTTTCTTAGAATAGTGGTAACATATTATGCAACATGACAATTGAATTTGCATGCATGGTAAAAAAAAACATGGTGCAACAACACTGTTCCCTAGTGCAACACAATTTGCTTATTGCACCAGTTTATAGCCGTCACAAAGTACAGTACAAAATCAAGACGGCTGCCTAACAGCCATTCTGAATATGCATATGAATGGAATAGCAGTAACCAGAAAATTTAACATGGTTGCCTGGCGGTCATCTTGAATTTGCTTACAACCTCAAAACGACATGGTGCAAAACTTTTCCCTAGAGGAAATCTGTATTCTACATCTGAGAAAGATGCTTCCACCAGTTTCACAAAAATAGCCGTAACAACTGTACAGTGAAAATTCAAGATGGCTGCCTGACAGCCATTTTGAATATGCAAATTAGTGCAAAAACAATCACACAGGACACATCTGGACCTGATGGGGAGCCTGCAAGTACAATTTGATGAGTCCATGTTGTAGTTTCCTTGGAATAGCGAAAATACGATAATCTAACATGGTCGCCTGGCAGCCATCCTAAATTTACATACATGTACGTCAAAAATCACATGATGCAAAACTATATAACCTAGAGGAAATCTGTCTAGCACATTTGACAAAGATCCTTCAGCCAGTTTCACGAGCATAGCCGTAACAAACTGTCCAGTGCAAATTCAAGATGGCTGCCACACAGCCATTTTGAATATGCAAATGAGAGGCCAAAAAACATGGTGCACCACTAGACCCGATGGGGTATCTGCATGTACAATTTGATGAAATTCCATGTAGTGGTTTCCTTGGAATAGCAGTAACAAGATAATCCAACATGGTCGCCTGGCAGCCATCTTGAATTTGCATGTCAAAAATCACATAGTGCAAAACTACCCTACTAGCCCTAGAGGAAGTCTGTATAGCACATTTGACAAAGATCCTTCCGCCAGTTTCACGAGAATGTAAATATAAACAGTGGAGCCAATTTGAAGATTTCTTCCAACATATGTGACTGCTGACTACCTATAAGTATGAACCAGCAAAGGGTAGTGAATGGTCTCGGTGAAAAAGATCAATTACACCGCACTCTCCTCTATCTTGCCCACTGGTACTCCATGCCGAAGCCTCGCATCAAGGCCGGCATGGACTCTTTGGAAATACAAATAAATAAAAGCACACAAAGCCCCACAAAATAAAGTTACTAGTCGAATAAAAAATAAAACAAGCGTTCTGAGAACCCCAACATCTCGCCTTGCGGGGTCATCCGCCGAAGCTGCAGCAGTATTGAAAGCATACATGTAGAGCAAATAATAATATCTGGAATAGGTAATGTGGTATAGACAATAATGTCTGGAATAGATTATCTGGTACATACAATAACATCGGTCCCATGTGGGATTACTGGCATATAAGTTAATGCCATGTAGGATGGATAGGTCAGTGCCATGGGATTACTGCTGCATATGACATTCCAGTGTGAGATCACTGCTGGATAGGCCAGTCCTGTGTAGGATTACTGCTGGATGGACCAGTCCCATGTGTTATTACTGATGGATAGACCAGTCCCAGTGGGATTACTGCTGGATAGTCCTGTACCAAGTTGGATTACTGCTGGATAGGCCGGTCCTGTCTGGGATTACTGCTGGATAGAGGAGTCTTGTACGGGATTATTACTGGATAGGACAGTCCCGTATGGCATTACTGCTGCATACAGCAATCCTGTGTGGGATTCGGCTGGGGAGGCCAGTCCCGTGTGGGATTTCTGCTGGATAGGCTTCACCTGTGTGGGATTACAGCGGGATAGGTCAGTCCCATGTAGGATTATGGCTGGATAGGTCAGAGCCATGTGGGATTACTGCTGCATATTGCAGTCCAGTGTCATATTACTTCTGGATAGGTCAGTCCCGTGTGAGATTTACTGCTGCATAGGCCAGTCCTGTTTGGGATTACTGCAGGATAGGCCAGTCCCACGTGGGATTACTGCTAGATACGCCAGTCTGGTCTGGGATTACTGCTGGATAGGTAGGTCAGTCCCGTGTGGCATTACTGCTGGATAGGCCAGTGCCATTTAGGATTACTGCTGGATAGGTCAGTCCTGTGTGGGATTACCGTTGGATAGGTCGGTCCCAAATGGGATTACTCCTGAATAGACCAGTCTGGTTTAGGATTACTGCTGGATAGTTGAGTTCCGTATGGGATTACTGCTGAATAGGTCAGTCCCGTGTGGCATTACTGCTGGATAGGCCAGTGCCATTTAGTCCCGTGTGTGATTACTGCGGAACAGCTCTGACCTAGGAAAACATGTTCACCAAGTTTTATAATCATCCCACGAAAGGTTCAACAATCTTTTCATGTACAGATCTACATGTAAATTTTGGCCCAACAAAAACCTTATCAATGGAAACGTACAAAGTCTAAACTGCAATAATTAGGACAAAAATTCATATTTAATGTTATATTTCTTAAATAGCACATGCACATCCTCGAATCACATTGCTGAATGCGACGTTAAACCCTAATTCTCTCTCTCTCTCTCTCGAATCACATTGAACTTGGATAGCAAGTGTCAAACTCATGCAATGAAATCTGACAGCTTCAGAAAACTTTCCATGTACAGGTGTACATGTATATACATGTACATTATCATTGGCAGATTACTTAGACAAAACCCTCAAAATTTGAACAAAAAATCATATTTCATCTCCTAAATAGCACAGGTACATCCTCTAATCATAAGGAACATGTGTACCAAGTTTCATAATCATTCAATGACAGTTGACAACTGCAGCAAACTGTGGTGTACAGATGTACATGTGCACTTCAGCTAAACGCAAAACTATCATTTGCCATAATTTTGATAAAAATTAATATTTCATCTCAAAAATAGCACACATACATCCTCCAATGATAAGAAACATGTGTACCAAGTTTCATAATCATCCAGTGAGAGCTGACAACTGCAGCAAATTTATAATGTACATGTACATCTATACATGTAGAGGCCTACATGTACAATTTACCTAAACAGAAAACTCTATCATTTGCCATAATTTGGGGAAAAATTAATATTTCATCTCAAATAGCACACATACATCCTCTAATCATAAGAAACATGTGTACCAAGTTTCATAATCATCCAATCACAGCTGACAACTGCAGAGAACTTTCTAAGTACAATTAAAAAATCAAAATTCAGAAGAGTACCTCGAGTGTGTGTGTGTGTTGTGGGGTTTAACGTCGCTTTTAAAATCTTAGACGAGGGAAAAAATCCCATGGTGTACAACTAGACCAGATGGGGAACCTGCATGCAAACTTTGATAAAAGTCCATGTAGTAGTTTCATTGGAATAGTGAAGAATTGTTAACAGACGGACGATGGATCACGGACGAAAAGCGATTTGATAAGCCCACCATCTGATGAAGGTTCTGCTAAAAAAGTACATCACACCAGCATGCAAGTATCTAATTTATTAGAATGCCAGTTTAAAATAATGTCTAGTTAGTATTGCTATGTTTGTGTACAGTAGTAATATTTTGGCAATCTTTTTTGAGTTTCTTATCCGAAACAAACACATTTTCACTAAATGACATGCTTTTAGTTTTCACATCAGCACAAGGAGTATGTGCGTGTGTTATAGGGTTTAACGTTGCTTTCAACATCTAAGGTTATATCGCGACAGTGTCTCCTTGGGACAGGACGGATTTCCACCGTTCTTTTATCTGGCGCTGCCTCACCGAGACGGCCTGATAGTCTTTGGTATGACCCGGCCTGGGATAGAACCCAAGACCTACCGCCCCGAAAGCGGACGCTCTGCCAACTGAGCTATTCTGTCAAGGAGTATGTAGGATGCATTACCCAAGAAGATCTACTTACTGGATATTCTGTTATTTGAATCCACATCTAGGCACTCTGAAAGTACATTCATGCCAGAAATAACAAACTTTGTAACAAATATTTCCAAAAAAAGTTTACTAAAATAACTTCTTACTCTAGCTGAAATTTATTATTTGTAAGAAACCTCACGATGGTCTAAGAAAATGATTTAGCCACATGAACCACAAATGGCCCCTGAAGCTGAAATAGATTGAGGATATTGATTGGAGATTGCATACGTATCACCGACAGAGAACATTTATTTCATTAAGGGGCAGGAGTCTCTATGTTTGACCCAATTTACTGAGTGTTGCTCTTGCCCAAACATTATGTGCACTTCCTAGCCACTTCCCCTCCTCATTCTCACTCTCAGATATGTCAGATTCATGTGCAATGTATACATCGTCATCGTCATCATCATGTTTATCCTCATCATCGCAATCACTGTCACCATCATCAGATACAGTTTCTTCAATCCTACAACACAAATAATTGAAAGAATAGAAATACATTTAATTCAAAAATTTCTGAGGTATTCAACAAAAAGCTGCTTGAAACAATTTTTGAGTTACTACCATGCTTTATTGAATTTTGTTAACACCAAAAATACTGCTTGTTTCTACCTGCTGGATATATAGGTACGGTTATTTGTTTCATAAAATCAGTTCATAACTGCATCGCAACAAGAACGGAGATTAGGAGATTAGCCGTCACGCTATAATACGAGGCGTCTCATTGGGCGACTATTTGACCCGGAAACTATTTGATTCGGAGTTCATCTGACGGATTTGTTATATGAACTGTCCCAGATCTTAATCAGCGACATGTCCGAAAGAGGAGCGGTTTATTAAGTCTGAGTTTTAATCAGATTGCTAATCTTCCTATAGGTTTACAGATGTATTTTTCTCCATTTTTCATCTCAATTCCAATACTAGGGCCCAGTGTCATCTGCTGGTTTGTGTTCTCATGATCACTTAGCTTCTCCTCTACCGAGTGGTCTGTTGTAGCTGAAGTGATACTAGGGCCCGGTGTCATCTGCCTGTTTGTGTTCTCATGATCACTTAGCTTCTCCTCTACCGAGTGGTCTGTTGTAGCTGAAGTGATACTAGGGCCTGGTGTCATCTGCTTGTTTGTGTTCTCATGATCACTTAGCTTCTCTACCGAGTGGTCTGTTGTAGCTGAAGTGGATATCTGAAAGAAAGTAGTTCACATTCCTCAATGGGATGATTCTCTACCTAACTTTTGTCAATAACATGAAGAGAGATCACTTGCACAGCAGGAATGAAACTAAATGGATGTATTGTAAAACTGTTAAGCCCCTCTGTTCTTGATGTTAATTATTTTTATATGTACCATGGACATCTGCTCAGAGTGGAAATGTTTGCTTCTCAGCATACACAAAGAACTTCCATGTTCTTAAGATTATCACCAGGATTTGTCACAGTGTTATCAATGATGTGGGTGATCATGTTTACCATTGACCAGAAGGAAATCTTCTGTAAATATGGTATGTAGATGATAGGTAAAGGTGACATGACCTGGTCAGTATTTATCAATTGTAAACAGAAAATAGGTCATAGAACCATCGCAGTTAGGTGGGTAGGCTAGTGTGGGGGGGACAGGTCTTTATAACCAGGTGAATATTCCCACAGGGTTAGTCTTGCAGCGGGGTTGCGCGGGGGCTCCGTTCGGCTCTGGTCATCATGGGATGCACCCACTGTGTCCATGATGTGTCAGAGGTAAGCCGAACGTATTTTGGGTCTGACAGCGGACTTTCTCAGAGAGCCGCCTGAGATGGAAGTATGATTTAACCTGGAAATTTCTATTGATCTGCTATATATTGTAAAAAGTGAGTTAATATTGGAAATCAGTATTGGTCCGTGAGAACAATTGAACAATCATGCTGAGGCTATTTGGATTGTGCTCTGAGAAGGATTGTCTTTCTCTGGAGATGTCAGTAAGTAAATTGTCTTTTCTTAAATAGCATGGATAATGTAAAAGACTTGTATACTTGTCCCATTTGTTAAATGTGGCATTTGAGAATTAACAGCATAGATATTTAAATCATTTGTTGATCATTGTCAAGGTATATATTAATACGATTTTAGATGTTCTAACTTCCGCCATATTTTGTTCCATATATATGTGTACTGTGAAATGGCTATAAGCCTTTTGCCCATGCAGGAAAAGTATCTTTCCATAGAGCAGATTTATGGTAGAATAGCCACAGGTTGGGCTTTTATATTTCATAGCTCTTACATTCTAATACATTTGAGCTTGCCAGTCATTTTCATTTGATTTAAATTCATTTCTGTATGTATTTCCTACAATAGTAAAGGTATGTCAGGGTTTATAATATTAATGTGGGAATCTGTTCAGCTTCCAACAAGAGGTTTATCTGAATAATCCTAGTTTTGAGGAGACTACTTACATGTATGCTATATTGTTATAAATACATGTATAGGATTCTGGCAGGTTGTTTGTGCGTCCGACCTGGGTCATATGAGCAGAGTCAAAAGTGACCTAATGTGTAAATAATTCTTGTATTTTTGTACAATAGATTTTATCATGCAAAGTAGTTCAACTGTATATTGGCATACACCATATTAGAAAGTGTATTCCTACTTTAAAAGGTAATTCCTAACAACATCATGGAATGGGCCAGGTACCACATGTGATTGTTGGCCATGTGATCTGTTGGTTGCTATCAGGTTCGTTGATATGTTCAGGACATTGTAACATTGTACTGATAATTGTGTTATATAAATATGTACACAATTAGAGTTTCTTCGAGTTATGTAATAGACTCCAGGATTGTAGCGAAAACGCTATGGTGTTAAGGACCAAATAAGGATGCCCTGATACAGAATACTTTGTGTATTGTTAGGTTTATAGTTTAATCACTGAACTGGGAACATTTGGAGTAGTTTTTACAAGAAATAACTCGTGACAAGTTACATGTAAATTTCAAAGAAGTTTTACATTATATATACATTGTTTTGTACATGTATATGCAGGCTAACTTGTATGTTAATAACTCATTGTTGGTAAAGTGTCATATCATTGCAGGCATGGTTCTGTTTTGTACAGATTTGCTCATCATATTTCCCTTGGTTTGCATTGTAGATATGCAACGACAATAACATCGTAGCAACATAATAGACTGGTTGGTCACCGTTTTCATAGGGTATAAAATGCCACGTTATAATTTAGGGTATATAACATCACCGTTTTAGGGTATATAACATCACCCATTGCGCATTAAGTACATTGTTTCGTATTTGTGCGCTACATACATGTTTATAGCATGCACATTAAGTACATTGTTTCTCATCTGTGCATTACATTGTTTATAGAATCAAAATAAATATATCTTTAATATTCCTACTGAACTCTGTGTACTCTGGTTTATTTTAATCGTAGTCTGCTCATTAGAGTAGCCTACATTCTCATGATCACTTAGCTTCTCCTCTACCGAGTGGTCTGATGCCGGTGTCATCTGCTGGTTTGTGTTCTCATGAACACTTAGCTTCTCCTCTACCGAGTGGTCTGTTGTAGCTGAAGTGATACTAGGGCCCAGTGTCATCTGCTGGTTTGTGTTCTCATGATCACTTAGCTTCTCCTCTACCGAGTGGTCTGATGTAGCTGACGTGATACTAGGGCCCGGTGTCATCTGCTGGTTTGTGTTCTCATGATCACTTAGCTTCTCTACCGAGTGGTCTGTTGTAGCTGAAGTGGATATCTGAAAGAAAGTAGTTCACATTCCTCAATGGGACGATTCTCTACATAACTTTTGTCAAGAACATGAAGAGAGAACACTTGCACAGCAGGAATGAAACTGAATGGATGTATTGTAAAACTGTTTAGCCCCTCTGTTCTTGATGTTAATTATTTTTATATGTACCATCTGCTCAGAGTGGAAATGTTTGCTTTTCAGCATACACAAAGAACTTCCATGTTCTTAAGATTATCACCATGGTGTCTCCAAGTGCTATGAGGGACAAAATGATACTCCAAGTGCTATGAGGGACAAAATGTACTCACATCAGTATGCAGGTTTGTACAGGTCTCTTCACTGATGGAACCTGTATATCACAAAGTGCATGTTATCTGTATATGCCAACATCACATTATTTTTCCTTGACTTCTGACCAGAAATTGTCAGCCAGAACTAGTTATGAAATCTCTCAAAACAAATTCACTTTTTAATTCCTAAACATGTACAGAAGTTTCCTTTAAGACAGTCCAATGACGCATCACACAAAAATGAGGAATGTTATTCTAGATCCTTAAAGTGCTAATGCAGCGAAATTGTCAATTTCATTTTTATCATGAAATTTTACGGTTTGGGATTTCTGCTTTAATTTAATAAAATTCTCACAGAGAGTTTTAAACAGGAAGATATTATATTTTACTACGAAACGCAAGGGGGTTAGCAGATAAAGTGCGACATTTACGGTCGCCATGTTTTCGTATATGTGACGTCATAGGTATGACATGCCGATCGACGAGCAAGCCAGCGATATGCGTAGCATATGGCGAAGGCCAATCTCCATAGACTTAATTCACATTGTTTTTGAGGTTATACTCTTTATATCCATCACTGTCTTCGTATGGTAACGTTCCAGGAATGAAAGAAAGAATCTAGTCGGCCACGTGTCCGTGCATGATCACTCAAAATGATTTATTTACCTTAATTCGTGGGCAGTACCGTAGTTGGACGAATGCATGCAGTTATACTATCTGATTCACATAGGAGGGAACGGGGTTTTCTTGGATTTATCAGTTAATATAACACATCAGCTCTCGAAACTCACAATATATTCCAAACTCTCTATGCAATTATTTGTCATCAAAAATATTCCCCTGGCATTAGAAATTATTTTAAAAATCTCCAAAGTTTGTATTGTCTGAGTAGCTGGATGTTGAATACACGATCATGCCGGCAACCGGGTAAGTGAAAAGATTAGTGAGCACAGAAATACTACGTAAAATATTAAATTGAAGTTTACATACCGAGAAAACTAACATTTCGAACATTTCAACTAAAGAAGATTCAAACAACAACAAAACTCAACAAACAGGACAAAGACAACATTGAAAAACGAGTCTCTCGGGAGTATCTGAAATAAAAAATAAACATGAAATTAGTTCAACATTATTCCGAAAAAATTACATAATGCTAAAAAAATGTCTAATGTGATAATAAACGAGAAGGGTGCAAGATAATTTCACCGATAGCACAGAAAAATATATGACAAGTATAAATTCTGATAAAAAAATATTATTCAACAATTTTGAATGGCTTTTTCTCATACCGCACAAACTTATTAACAGTTTACATTTGCTTTCATAACCGATCATATTGTGGAATGCAAATAGAATATATATCTAGAGTGAATGGAAGAAATTCTTAATAAAGCCTTCACTTTTTGCACAAGAAAACCGGAATGTGAAATTGAAGACCGAAGACTTTTGTTTTTGCTTTTGGCGCGCGGACCTCGGCGAGAGCACTTCAGACGGGCCGCTTCAAACGTCGTGAAAGATTTCATTCGAATTTAGAACCTTTAATATTATGTTTTTAGATCTAATTTAAAGTTGATTGTAATGGGAAGAAGAAAACATATCTCTCTGAGAATCTGGGGATAATGAAGATCGATCTTCGTTATTTTCTTGAAGTTGGAAATCCTTCCGTGTAATGATAAGTGATACACCGTACAGCCATATATGCATTCATGCAGGCAATTTTATAAATATCGTACAAAACACATTTATATAGACTCCAGATTCCAGGTAATTAATTTGACAAGATAAAAATAATAATGGAACTGCTCAGTGGAATTTGAAATCATTTCTATGGCAATGAATTCAATTTAGCCTGGTTGCACACGGCAGGCTTTGCTCGGTCGCGGATGCGGGGCCTTTTGTATCTTCATTAGGTCCATACAAATTGTCTGTATTCATTCACAGGTATGTCTAATAATAAACCCTTGTCATACTTAATTTCCTGGTTAACATTAAATTCAAAAATTTTATTAAACAAACCAGTATATTGGCCTCGAGGACGGGCTTGCCTCCCTCCAACACTGTCCGCCATGCAGAGCCCAGACTCAAGCTGACCATCTGTCATACTTATGACGTCATCATATTTGTAAACAAAGCCAATGAAAACGGTCGCACTTTTAAGAGCACAATTGCACGCCCTTTTCCTTTTGAAATAAGAACTTCTCCTTGTCCGATTTTCCTCATGGATATAGCAAATTAATCATGAAAGAATAGAGAATCAAATTCTTTAATAAAAATTTCGCTGCATTAGCACTTTAACGTCATACATGTATATGTATTAAAAGATCTCTCAGTCTTAAGCAGTTCATGTTCAATCATCAACTTATACCGGAGAATATAAAATTTTATCAGAATCCAGGCAAAGTGAAATGCATGAACTGAACAAAGGCTAAGTCAAAACTCATTTGAACAGGTACTTAACAAATAAAAGAACAAAAAGCTCAATACAGGGACTCTGGTTGTATAGTGGCAGGCAGGTGACAGTCAAACTCCTAAAATATGACAAGGTGAGTGATTACCACAACGGAAACACAGGCTTCAGATAGTTTCAGGTGATGAGGTGAGCAGATATCTCTCACTTACAGTTATTGTCAGACGTTTGATGGTTTGCGCGAGTGATCAATTGCCTGAAACCAGAGTACCTGTTAATAGAACACTGCTAATGCATTCATACCCATACCAACAGCTTTCTGTAAATCAATAACAATAGTAACAATATTAACAAGACAGTTGATAAGGTTTGAAGCTTTTTAACAAGCTCCATTTCTAAAAGCTAGACTCAGTAACAATGTTCAATTTTGACTGTCAATATGACTCCAGCTTAAGTGAAGTTGTGTTCCTTACAAAAATGCTCATTTCAATTTCAATGTTTACAAAGAGTAGTGCAGTACAAATATGTGGTACCTGTATTAACAGCTTGCAAGGTCTGAAATAACTATGTTTTTTGTCTTTGCCAATAACAACATTCCATAATATTGTCGAGTGAAGCCTGATTGTGGCCTGTTCTTAAAAAAAAGAAATATTTAATAACACACCTTTCTCCATGGCAAATCACTGACTCCATAATCGTATCTCAATTCCTCGTTGCTCTTTATAACTTCTGTGGCAAAGAGGCACAGACGAGGACATGCATTCCTGTATACAACCTTCATTACACAATTGGCACCAAGGGTAGCGTCGTTTACCATCCTGCCCATACATAATTCGAAAGGATCCTCTGTAGCATCGACACTGTAATGAACACATATAAAGCATGATAATGGATGTACAGATTGACATAAATGTCACAAGGTTTGTGAATTTAAATAATTCAGCCATTTACAGTTCTAGGGAAAATGTACAATACCCTAATGGTTCTTACTATATGTAACTAAGATTTGATAACTGAATTCATTCATTTCAGCAAAAAATGTGCAAAGGTACAGTTCAGCTGAAGAATCATTACCCCTATGTAGTGATGGCAAGTTGTTATGGGCAGGACAATAACGTTAGATAATGCACCAGGGGTTAATAGAAGTCCAAAAATTGAGTCAAAAACTCAATTTTGCCTGAATTGAATATTTTTCAAAATGTATATTCAGTTAATCTTTGTTTTTACTCCCCAATATTGTCTTTTTCCTATGCTTTAATATTACAGATCTTCTTTAAATTGAGTTTTGCAAATTAGAAGCGTAATTTTTTACTCCCAAATTGAGTTTTCATTCAAAGTTTACCACCTTTTTCGGGATGTTAAATATATGACATCTATGAATCCCTGTGCACTCTGGCGACATTGACCTTGCTCAAATGACCTGGGTGAAGGTCATGACACCCTCTGGACATAAGAAATTCATGCAAGGTATGAGGTTCTATAAACTTTCTTTTTTAAAGTTATCCCATGAACAATGTGAGGCGGACTGGCAGACAGATAGCATGATAAAATAACCAGGGGTTCATAGAAGTCAAAATTGTACGAACCGAAATCCAGTCAAAGTGAGTTTAAAATTTTTTTCTCTCTCTAAGTTGAGTGTAATTGTTTTTTACAAACCAGGGTATTCTCCTATCTAAACCTTGCGTGCATGATTTTATTTCAATGACCAGGGTGAATGTTACTTTCTATGAACCCTGTCTCCAGTAACCAATGTAATTAAAATTTTGCTGATTTCCATCATTAAAACTGACTTTACCTTATTATGTTTTCCAGTGATTTTGTCAGGTTCTTTAGTAGCTAATCTGACATTTGTCCCGAACAGACTAAATTCAGTGGGTCATTTTCAATTTTAATGGGTGATAGAAATATTTTTAGGTGGTTTTACAATTTGAAAGGGGTTGCTCTGCAAATATATTAAATTTTGCAGTGGCATTAAAGCTGGTCATGCTAACACTGGGAGCCGACTTGATTCAGTTTGATTGGCACATACGCTCACTCTATATAAGTGTATGACGATCCCGTCGGATGTGTAATGTCGGATGATGTCGAATCAACTGAGCCCACAGACTTAGCTGCTGGCAACAACAACAACACTGCAGATCGTCAGTACCAAGTGCTTGCAGATATTCTTTTAAATTGTTCACCCATGTGTCTCAAACATCCACGCCCAGCTAGATGGCTTTCCTCTTACTGATCTCTCAATACTACCAGTACAATATAACGTTTTGCAGACGAAGTGAGTGGTTTAAAAATGACAGACAAGTTAAAAAGTCAAACCTAACGACAAAATGAAAATCGCTTTGAATGCAAGCAAAACATCTTGAAGGCTTACAATATGGCCTTTGTCCTGTGGTATACAAGTTTCTAGATTGAAACCTCACATGTTAATAGAACAAATTGCTATTTATTGGGACCATGTTTTTGCTGTAAGCACTTTTATTAACGCTGGTTTCGTTTTGCTAATGAGTCCTACTTTTCGATCCCCTACATTCAAAATGGCAGTAAAACTAATATTGTGGTAAGGGAAAACACATCCAGGTTCTGTTTTACTAAATAAAACCTCCCACAGCTAGGAAAGAAATTTGGGCTTCCAAAGCTTGATATTCAGTTTCTTCCAGCACACAAATTGAGTATAATTATCTCAGTGAAGAAAATAGATTTTTCACTCTAACAAATTGAGTTTTACACTGGAAAATTGAGTTTCTATTCAATCTACGAACCTAAATTCGGCACATAAAAGGGACGTGTATAAATCCCTGATAACTACTTTTTTCAATGGGGGCATATAAAAATGCAAATCGATGTCCATGTACTTACCAAAAACTTTTGCCAGAAAATTTAAAGAAGAAAAGAAAGTTGCCTCTCTCCGCCTGATAGATCTTCTCTCGCTTAGCTCCCTCTCTCGCAGTTATAAGGTCCCCCTTATATTCAAGGAGGAAGTCTCCTTTCTCAAACTGTCTTGTGGTAAATACTCCACGGCCTTAAAGTAGAGAACATGAGATAATGTACACAACCAAGTGCAGACATACTGCAACATAAAACTAGCAATTCCTTTGGATGATAAAGATCAAACTGAGTTTGATGAAAGAATGGTGATGTTTATTATCGCACTGTCAGTGATGGTATGTGATTCTCCTGACCTAATACATGTTTATAGATGTGAATCAGTGCAGTATCTTGTTGCCTACCAATGAAATCATTGATAAATCTAACTTCAAATCCATCTCGATCTACACTTGATGCCAGTGCATCTTCGAGATGCGGGTCTCTCTTTCTCTGTTCTGTGCCCTTTGTTCTCCTTGACCGTCTGAAACATGCCATATTTGCTCTTAGCTGGGGCTTCTTATCTGGTCAACGAAAGGAAACTCAAATTCAACAAAGATGGACAAAATGAGACAGTTGAACAAGAGCTAACTAAAGGTACCTAGACGCCCACCATGAATCAGTTTCAAACAAATTGACTGATAGTGTTCCTTTATCAATACCTTTAGCAGCGACTAGCTATTCTCCGAAAGTTTTCAGGGAGCATAAATATGTACAAGAGATCAGATTGAACTCAAAATACGCCCGCATTGACACATTAGTCTGAACATGTGGAATAGTGAATTGGAAACTTTCTGCACTGTATGTATTCAATTGTTACATGTGATAGTTAGTGATGTACAAGAAAAGAAGGACTGTACTGTAGCATTGAAAACAGCTCTATTTGGGAAACTACGATGGCCCAGATAAAGAGTGTGATATACAGTCCGGACACGACATAAACTACCTTTACAAAGGCAGAGATATTAAGGAGGACGTGTCTGGTTGCCATGGATTGATTGATTGAATAGGGCTTAACGTCGCACTCAGCAATATTTCAGCTATATGACGACGGAAGTCCCATGCCACCGAGGCAGGGCATGAAACCCCATTGAACCAAACAATACCTACAACTAACATAAACCTAGTCCAACCTAACATCTAAATTTGGAATTTTGAAAATTAGACTCGACACACACGTGATCGCAATGGATCGTCAGGAAGCCTAATTTGTTTGGCACTTTTAATATTCTCCCGTGCTGGCAGACAAACACGGACGTTAGAAACCATGCTGCCCCAAGCTGGAGGGCTGGTTGCCATGGAAACAAGTTCAAACAACCGACATGAGCGAACGTAAAGCGCGACACATCGTCTCCCTTAATGCATCTACCCACCAAACGTTGGATCCGTAGTTCGTAAAGTGTGTGATATATACAGCCCGGACACAATTATACTACCTTTACAATGGTTGAGATAAAGAGGGCGTGTCTGGTTGCCATGGAAACAACCCACTTGAGTGGAAGTAACGCGCGACACGTCGTCTCCCCCTAAGGCACCTACCCACCAAAGGTTGGATCCATAGTTCGTAAAGTGTGCGAAATACAGTCCGGACACGAAACTAACCGGACGGACAGCGCCATCACATATTACGACCGCCTATTTAGCGGGCGTATAAAAATGTACAGGTGCACAACTAGACCTCAAGCCAAAGCCCCATGCAAACCTAGACACCGGTCCTTGCAGTAGTTTTTCAGATTTAGTGATAACAAGCCATGATCAGCATTTTCAAGATGGCAGCCTGGCAGCCATTTAGAATTAACAAAACGACAAAATATTTTCAGGTGCACAACTAGACCTTAAGGGGATACCATGTGTGAAGTTACAACCTGATCGGATGAGCAGATTCTGAGAAAAGGCGATCACAAAATGTTTAAACATGGCGGCTTGGCAACCATTTTGGATTTTCGAATTTGAAAAAATTGTACAGGTGATTTAGACCTCAAGCCAAAGCTCCATGCAAAGCTAGACACAGGTCCTTGTAGTAGTTTATCATATTTCATGATAACACACCATGATCAGCATTTTCAAGATGGCGGCCTGGCAGCCATTTTAAATTGACAAACTGACAAAATATTCTCAGGTGCACAACTAGACAATAAGGGGATACTATGTGTGAAGTTACAATCTGATCAGATAAGTAGATTCTGAGAAAAAGCGATAACAAGCAATTGTTTACGGACAGAGTGACGGACGACGGACCACGAAGACCAAAGTGATCTGAAAAGCCCACCATCAGCAGATGGTGGGCTAAAAAAGTATTACTTTCAGAAATTACATAAATACATGTATAAGACTCACAAAAGTAGTTCTGTAATCAAGCTAGTCTTCTTTTTGATATTAGGATATATGAAATTTGTCACCATACATGCAAATATAACGCTCTCCTGACTTCTCCTTATTCAGTTAATTGCAACTTAATGCATTACATGCAGAAATGCTTCCAAACTTTCAATTAATAAATTTTAATGTCCTGGTAACAGTAATTTCATGATATGATCTGTACGATTTTTCCAGGTTGGGTTACATTCAGCCTTTACACAAAATGTAGAATACTTTGCTGATCAAATAGCAAACATTTCAGGCAACTTTATCAAATCAACCTTCTATTGATCAGTGACTCATTAATAATATTCACCTGTGGATGGATTCGGTCATGTGAGACTTGAGGGCTGACCATTCACCTAAATTCATGAGTCTGCAGAGAAAGTCAAAGAGGCAGCAAGTAAATACCATTGGATTGGGAGATGAGCTTCTGTTTTTGTAAATGTAGTTAAACTCTTAAAGATGCATGCATCTTCAAAATGATGTCAATATCGAATGTCATGGATTTCCAAAACGACTGGATGTTCTCTCAGAGAGCATGAGAAAGGAGCTGTCTGTGAATATCAGCTACTTCTTCCTACGCTAAGTATTTTTAATTTAATTTCAAAGATTGCAAAATTTATAATTCGGGCCGAATTATAGAAGTTCTACTCTTTGGAATTAAATTAAAAATACTTAAAAGAATAGTCGGGCGAATTTTGAACTATATATCAACTGAAAGCTCTTCTCTTGCTGTTACTGAATATCGACATGAAAGGTGTTGTTGATCTATCCGTAAACAATGAAATGCCAATAAACAGGTCAGGTCAAGGCCCATGGTGTCAGACATGATGACATCATGCAGATGCTCTCGTCAATGTTTTTGCTACCTTAGTTGTCTACGGCCCAGACAGTCGGCATTGTTACGACCTCTCTCATTATATGTATATAAACGGCACCTAATAAATAACCACCAACCTCCAGGTCCCCTAAAACTATTATGTAAATCGAAACTTCGTGAAAAATCATTTGAACGGTATACTCAGCTATAACCATCTTATGTTACCATCTTGTGTATTGTGATATGAACTCAAGCCCAGGTTGCATTTTAGCTACGTCATCAGGGACCATGATTTATCTCCCTTTAGTATCTCCTCTCCTCACTTTAGGGGTTGTGGGGCCTGGTTTTGGCTCAAATTCATGTCATTTTTCTCATATTTTTTTTTATAGCTCGGGAATTTCATCATATATCAGAAAATGATAAAAAAAATTGGGGCATAGCGTATTACTTTTTTGTAATTTTCAGCTTGTATAACGTCTACCTGTGGCAAATTCGTACAATGTGAATACTATGTAAAACACCCAATACTTGAGACATAATTGTTTTCAGAATATTTAAAAGTCATGTCAATTTTCTCATTTTTTAAATATGTATTCCTTGAAACATGTAGTTTTTGAATAACTCAAATATAACGTAGGTCACCATCCAAAAAAGGGCGTAAATGGGACTCTGAATCTACCTACTCCCACACTTTTTCCCGCCATTTTGCATGAAGTCCTAACAATGCAACGTCATGACGTCGACAAATGCTATGCCAACAAAGATTTTGCCAATCGACGTCGTGACGTCACAAGGGATAATGTATCAACTTGGGTGTTTATAAAGTACATATCCCTGCTTGTTTTGAGACCTTCCATTTGTTGTTGCATTCAGTAGTTCAAGTTGAGCACCAATTTAAAGGCAAAGGGTGCGGTGACTGAATTGGTGTGTTTTACAGGTTACAGTCTCGCACGTGTTGATATTCACATTGTCAGTCGTCATTCTGTTAAAATATTTCACCCAAAATCGGATTGCAACCGTTTATATATTATATTATTCATATTCATATATTTTTTACTGCCTATTTAGGGCCTATATACATTCAGTAAATTAAAATTATATCAACAATTAGCTCCCATTCCTCCAGCCCCCTCCTCCCCCCCCCCCCTCCACACACAAATTTCAATATTTTGATTTTATTTCAGGGTTTTGTGATTCACATATTAATCTGTGAAGAAATTAAATTATTTCATTTAAATTTACAGTGACTTGTGATGCCGATTTGTTTGAGGCAACGCCACAGTCCAACTTTTTGATGATCGAATCGGCTTATTAAGGTGAAGTAACAAAAGATGAATGTTTTTAATTACCATATCTAATAATTCTAATGAGGAAGTCTAAAATCACCTAGTTTTCCAGAGATCTAATTTCTTTGTTTCAAATGAGGCCTCTCTGTGCGCAATATATACAAACACAAATATACAAATATGTAATAGTTTTATGATCTGAACTTGTCCCAGGCATTGGCAATGATGAATTCTTTGGGCCTTGATAGATGATATCAAGATATATGATTTTGCAGACTAAGTTTACCTTGGATAAAAATTCAGCGATACTGTATACGGAATATGTAAATTAGTTCAATGGCTATAACAAAAAACAAGCGCTGGATGAGCGCAAAGACCTCCGTCGAGGCAACAGGGTCCGTAGCGTAATACATCACTGAATAACATACGGCCGGATGCCAAGCTCAATTTTGCATTTGTTGGACGTTAGCTTCATCAATGGTAATTAATCTGGGATTGAGGGTTCCTCACTTGCATGTCCAGACAGGGATGTGAAAGTCACATTCCCAGCAAATAATTTTTGTTTGATTTGACGTGCTTGAAATATTGGGGTATGGAATAGGGTATATTGATGGAAAACCTGGAAAAGTGCTTGAGACATTAGGCCCCATCCCACCCACACCTCCCCATGAGAGGATCCCCTCACCCAAATCAACACGTTAGCAACAGAAATGAGACCTGTGTGCCTAGTTGTACCAACTTGCTTGTGATTTTGTGCTATAGGCCCAACACAGCAACACTTCATATTTTGTATGTGTACAGTATAGCATCATCATTGATGAGAGAATGCTCTTCAAAACACACCTGATTTTACCGACACTTTGTTCTGATCTGTCTCAACATCATATGATGAGGATTCAATGCGCTCGGTATAATTTTGTATACTGGTGTTACAGGTCACCTTCGCCTTCACCTTACTGTATCAATGACCATGGACTTGTACATGTATCACATTCACATTGAATGGTGATGGCTGATGAGAATAGTGCCCCTATGGAACAAATGACTGGATTGCACGCAGCAAATATTTATTGTGTAACAGTGAGAAGAAAATTAATTGTATAAACATTCCAAGCCTCATTGAACACAAGCCGCACCATACTTGATATGAATATAACGCGCGTACATTAGCTCGCTTTGACGTCGCTTAGTTAAATATGGACAGACTCGCAAAAATCTCAAAATTTTCAAAAGCCACAAAAATGCCCTCAGCTTGTACAGAGTAAGTAAAAATACTTATGTACAACTTGATGTTTAGAAATGACTGTGTTGAGCGGTTCTATTCCCAACTTCTCTTTTATTCTATGTCATAGAGGACAGGGTTTTGTAGATAATTAAAAACTGTATTAACTCGGCTTCACATTTTAGAGAATGACTTTAATTGAGCCAAAGATGAAAGAGAAATACACTTATAAAAAAATCTATTTAAAAAAATATCTGTATATATGTTTATATTAATTTCCATAATTTATTGAAAAAAACTATACGTAGACTTCGACCACCCAATATCACACGGGCCAGGCAACTGTGAGAACAAGTGAAAGATACCCATCGAGTTGAGCGGATTTGCAGATAAACAACAACAAAAAATTGCACTTTGTGCCTCAAGAGGCCCTTCTCCATAGAGTGCATGGCAGTTATTTTTCTAGACTACAACAACAACAGTTTTTGCCTGTATCACAGTTCGAGCTTCCGATGACCCTTCAACCTTACCCAGACGACGGATAATTTTTGACAGATTGTCCGGCTAGGTTGTTGATCGGATTCACAGATCATGAATTCCACCGTGACGGAATCACTGTTGGGAAGACTTTTTCTTTATTCAAAGTCATGTACTCGGAAGTTCCGTGGTC